>BQNB010028417.1:0-54412 GCA_026074375.1 Tanacetum coccineum | reverse complement strand
ACTTGTGATATAAATATCAAAGCTTTTTGTACCTCGATTGTTTTGACTTTTCAGAAATGCTCCCCCTCAACATGTGCATCGATATACCAAAATTTTTAGCACAAGGAGGATGGAGTATACACATGAGTCCTTAATATCACATTTTTATTAGTTTTCACATTTTAATCATATTTTCTCCCCTTATCAAAAATTTCAAACCCTTTGATATTTTGGATATCAATGGATTCAAATATGTTAGAAAAATTTAGGAGAAAAATGTGCTGATTATTCACAAGCCGAATAGAGAACATATGAATGCCCCCCCTCAATTTATAAGGGTATGCGTGAGTGTCAAGTATAAAAATTTTGAAAGATTTTGAGTTTAACAAAAAACTCATGAAAAACTTTATACATTGACACTGAAAACCTAAAGATACACTACATAATAATAATAATGTAAATAATATATTATACAAAATAAGATGATATTGACCTGAGTATCAGAATGATGAAATCATTCGGTTCTCTGAATAAGTCTGTAGTCAACATCTCTTAACCTTCTACTCATAAAGCTTTCGGGACTCCTGAAAATTCTCCTAATCTTAAGTCTTCTCTCGATCACCTCCATGAACTCCTTACTTCTCCTTTTATCATCCTTAGACCAGATTCTAGTCTCCATGCCCGGATTGTAATTGAACAGCCTGAAGTCTTTGACCATATGATCTAACCTTTCAAGAACTCTTGTCAACATACCATCACTAAACTTGTGTACCTCATTCAGTCTCATCATCTTCTTCTGATCAGATCTATCTCTGTAGATTACGGCTCTCGACTTGCTGACGATGGTATAATCCTATTTGAATAGAAAATCTGATGCATCCTAACTCGGCTGTGTAAGATTGAGCTTAGTTTGATAGCTCTCAATACCGAGCTGCAAGTCTGCCACATGTTGTCTGATGACAATGTTCTTGATCTACATGTTGACTGCGTTGAATAGATAAACTTTGTCAGATCCAGGTAGGTGGTTGAGTTTGTATTGAAGATGAAGCAATTACATATCTTCAAAATCATTCGGATGTAGATTTTTGAAGTCAGCTTCTGAGATCTTGTACTCGTCGTAGTCAGCTCTGCGTAGGACAATCTCTCTCAGATAAGTATAGCCATATCTTTCATACGTCTTGAGACTGGTAACACTAAAAATCCGCATGTGGGATCTGACTGCATGACGATCAGAGGGGGCACTGTGTCTTTGGATGTAGAATTCCTTTCGCTTAAACAACTAGTGCGTGATACCATATGGTGCACTAATATCATAATCACATTCACTTTTAATCCACAATAACATAACTAATTCCTCAAGCCCAAAGTCTAGATAGTGAGCGGCTTTAAGCTTGGAAATTGATAAAGAACTCCTTCGTTCATTGTCGCCTGATACAAGATATTCCAGGTCTCTATTGAAGAAGAAGTGTAGTTGAATGGTTACTGGTTCGTGGCTTAGTATATACTTATATAGCAACCCTAATACAGATCCTAACCGAATGCCCTTGACCAAGGCAAAAACTTGATCGGTAAGTAGCAAGTGAAACTCTTCCATCTGAAACGAAAGAGAGATGTTGTTGTCGTGAAATGGTCAGACTACCTTGAAAGCTGGGCCTTCTAAGTCTGTTTTGCTTATTTTCTTCTTTCCAATCTGGTTTGCGGAACAGTGAGAATGAATCAATATGCCATGTTTGTGTAGTAGCTTGTATTCATCTGGATCTTGATATGAGCTGGAAAGTGCATTAGCCTAATTGTTCTCAGGTTTAGGTAATTCATTTGGAGGAATGACCTAGTCTGGTTCTGGAGTTGCTGGTCTGTCTTCCTCTGGAACAGGCTTCAACTAGTCTGGTCTGGTCTTTATCTTAGGAAGATGTGCAGTATCGGTGTCCTCAGGACCTGAGACGTTCACATCATCTGGTATAGGCACATCTTCAACAGGTTGTTCAGAATGAGGAGCTGACTTTTGCTTGTAGGAGCTGGAAGGAGCTTCTCTAGGTGTGAGAAGTTTCCAGGCTAAGATTGAGGGAGGCTGGAGGCTGTGTTGAACCTGAAGCATCAAAAGCGTGTCTTCTCTTTTACTTAGATCAGAATCCTTGGTAGAGGGGGGAGGGTCATGATCTCAGTTTTTGCTCATCTCTTGCGTGACTTGTCCTTTTCAGCAAGGAATTCTTCCCTGTTTGCCCGTTCTATAGACGCCTCAAGAGCTTCATATAGAGCCACATGTTCAGGAAGTGATTTATAGGTACCAATCTCAAACATGCGTTGGTGAAGTATTTCTTTCATATCAGCTTCGGGCAGTTCTCTGAAGCGATTCGATAGGGGATCTTGAGAGCCACTTGCACATCCTCTTTTACAACTTTATTTTCTATTTGTTTATTCTGGTGAGGCAATCCCGAAGCTTCATGGTGATACCTAGATCTATAGTTCCGAGTCCGTAATTATCAGTGTCTTGGCTTCTTTATGCTCCAAACAGAGAATTTCTGTTCAAGTGTTGTGACACGCGCAACTAACTCTGAATCTGTTGTGCTTTGTTGTTGTGGAGGAGGTGGAAGGGTTTTTGTTGTAGTCGTTGTTGTACGCTCAAAGAATGGTGCTGGTGGTAGATGTTTGTTTAGGGGTGAGAGATCAATAACAGGTGTAGATAGTGGAGGAACTAAGGAAAATGCTTGATAAATTAGAACAGTGACCAAGGAGACCGCTTCTGAGTCCACTATAAGTTTTCTCGGTTCATCTTCAGTTGATTTGTCATTTAAGAACGGATCCCTAATAGTATAAGCATCATTCAGATTCTTCATTAAAGAGAGAGTCTCGGAAAAACTTAGTGGATCCTCTAAGATGACATGTTCAATCAGTTGGAAAATTCAAGTTTCATGAACATTGGGGTACACAATATGCATGAATTATTAATGTGTGGCTCAGGGTTTGGTCCAGAAGAGCCACAATGGCTTTCTCTTGGGTCTGTCTAGCCTGGTCTTCGTCCTAATGAATCCGGCTCGGTAGAGGTCGGTCTCGAGGGTTTTACCAGGGTCTGATCCAGCCTGGCCTTGATCAAGTTCAGCAGTATATTCCTCTAAATTCACTTGGTTATCCACATCTTCTTCTTGTTCTTCACCAATCTGCAGTATCTCAGTATCACCTCCACTGTTTGTCTTGTCTGTATCAGCACCTGTTTCAGCATCCGCAGGAGACGGAGAATCACGAACTATATTTGCGGATGCGTCATCATGTGGTTGTGTAGAGGGTCCAGTTGATGCCTCTTTAGTAGCGGAGTTGCTCATGGAATATAAAATTGGTCCAATAGTACTTCTCCTTTTTGGGTGTGCAGAGCCAATAGTATATTTGCAGCTGGCCTCTTCAGTCGCAATTGATTTTACCCTTATCCTTCAACCTCATGAGTGTCGGGTGCCTCAGCCTCCAGGTTCTTGAATGCACACCACCACATGTGTTAACCCTGTGCCTAAAACGATTCCAGGACTCTCTGGAATAGCTCGTTCGACATCATATTCTTTACCTTCACCTTGATGTATGGGTTCAGGTTGAGATGGTTCCTCTTCATCAATGAGTTGGAGAGAGCTCTTTCCTTTGCGAATTATCTGCACTTTACCCCTTTTGGGATGCTTCTCAGGAGAAGGCTTTACAGGTTTTTCTCGTGTTACCTTAGGTTTTGATGCAGGTGCTTGACTTCTCTTTAACAAGCTTTGGCTTGAGTTGCTTGGCAGTTGCAGGTTTTCTCTTTCCTCCCTTTTCAGCTGCAATTTTCCGATAATGCTTTGCAACCATTTCCATGTAAGCATTGTAGTACGGTGCGTTCCTGATATTGTTCGTGATCAGCTCGTTGGGAATTGGCATTCCAAAGACTTCATTGTCTTCACCTTTGGGGACGAACTTGAGATTTCCAAGACAGAGATCTTCTTCAGCAAGGTGTAACGGAGACTCATATCTTTGATGTAGATTGTGTATTCTTCCCAAATGACAGATAATTAGCTTGGTGAACCGACAATAAGGAATAACGTGAGGCTTGTCTTCCTGCCCTTTTAGTAGGGACTGCCCAGTTGGGCTTATCAGTAAGAAAAGTCTGAATAAATTATACAAATTCTTCCCATATGAGTTCAGCATAGTCGACATTTGTACTTGTTAATTATACACCAAAAGCATCTGAAGAACTGTGTATTTGGGCCTATCATACCCAGAAGTCTTGCTTGTGAGACATTGGTTGATCATAAACAATATTGCTCTTCAAGGCTGATACAGGTTATTCATCGCCATTCTTGACACAAAGTAAATTTCATCTGTATACCCCAGCTCATTCACAAAGTCCATAATTGCATCACCCGACGGGAGGTGGACACAAAATGGTGGAGCTTGATCAATGGGTGTTATCTCTTAGCTTCCCTCAGGAAGATTAGCATCCAATTACGAATCGGCTTCATCCAACTGAAAACGCAAGCGCCAATCTTTGACTCTTATGTAAGTGTATTCCAAAATTGTTGAATGTAGATGGTTAGAACAGAAGTTGTGAGCAGTGAATGCTCTGAAGAAGTTTGTGTTTTGCGGATATCCACAGAGATCTTAAGATTAGATTCTTTTGCTTCTTTTGAAGATCCAAGACAAAGTTTCTCTTTCTAATAGGCACCCATCCTCAATGTTGGAAGTAGGATGATTGGGAGAAGACATCATTCTGTTAAAGACCCAGTGGTAAATAACATAAGTTATTTATATAATAGTATAATAGTTATGTATCTTTACATACCATTCCCGAAAATGAAGCAGCACGGAGGACTTTGATGGCTAGAAAAAGAAAAGTAGTTATAGTTAAGGTTTTAACCTTGTTCTCTATAACCGTGGCTCTTGATACCATTCTATAACACCCCATTTTTACATATAGCAGCAGAAGCTAATCTTGGGTATTACTTCAAAGTACAACAGTCATAATCATAGAAAACGAATCATAAAGAGACGTTTTTGAAAATTTAGTTATCATTCATTTATTTATCAGAGTTTTTACAAAAGTGAGGTCCCAAAATCTAGAAAAGTAAAGTTTGAATGATAACAGTTTTGCCATCTTCAAGTCTACGCCACTCCGTGCCATATGATGCTTAGCTACCTGAGATAAACATGCTAAAAAGTCAACACAAAGGTTGAGTGAAATTCATAGGTTTGAATTAAATAGTTTGAATGCGAGTTCAGTAGTGGGTTACATTGTTATACACCCATAGTTTGTAAAACAATATTATTGCTTTAAGCTCATGACACCGAAGCCTTGGAATAATCAATAATCATAAGTAATTGCCCCAACGGGTGCCTTTGCCAAAACACCCGCATAGTTATTCAAATGAAGTGCTATTGGTGACCGACAGTATAGGTACACCAACGGGGAAGTCCAATCCTAAATAGATCTATTCACAGCATTCGCGCTTACTCCGAAGAGTAATTAACGGTTTATGATAATGAGGTCTTAATGGCAAAAGTAGGGACTTAGGCAATAATGTATCAGGATAGCATACAAAAAAATGCTTGCATTCATGTTTATAGCATGTATCCTCCTCGCGGGTTTATAAAACATTTGAAAAATTAAAATGCGAGGCTATGAACTCACCTTAACAGGGAAAATCTGATTGATGGCAAAAGTATATGAAATGAAAGTAACGGCTTCGTCACACAACCTGGGTAATATGTCAAGTCTTAGTTTGATTGTTTATGTTTCAAAACTTCATAAAGCTTAACGTATATCTTTGATTTATTAATTTATGGAGTATTGCATCACTGTTTGGGCTATCATAATTCAGAGGTCATGTAGTATCGTTTGAGGAGCCAGGGCACTTTAAATCGTAAACCCAGCAAAATCGTCAAGATGAAAACTCAATGAGACCCTTCCTATGAAATTCCCTAGTAACGTGATACGATAAGATTTTAAGTTTCTTCAAAAGCTAGTTGATGATAAATTACGTTAATTATTTAACGTAATTGATTTTATAAACGTCGATCGATGATTAATAACGATAAATGTACCGGGTTTTAATAAAATCAAGTTTTATAATATTTTTATAATTAATATAAAAATATTATATTTTAAGAAAGAATTCAATATGGGCAGAAATAGCCTTGAATTAATAATTATACAAAACTATCCTTTATAATAAATAAGTAATATTATAAAATAATTCTCAACTTTGAGATTTGGCAAAAACAACCCTTGAATTAGAATAATTTACAAAACTATCCTTTAATATACAAGTATAATCTAATATAATTCCTCAACTTTGAGATTCCAGCAAAAAACAAAACCTGAAGTTATAACTTTCATAAATTGACATTATCACCCTTGTATTAAAAAAATCAAAATTACAATATATACCCTTGCATGGGAAATAATTTACAAAACTAGTCCAAAATTCATAATAATGTATTTTTCAATATAGAAAGTAAATTTGCAGGTTATAGCTTATTAGAATAAGCTAATATAAGTTAGGAAAAATAGCTTTTACAAGCTTGTGGCTTATAATAATGGTTTTCGAGTTCAAAATGCCAAAACGGGTTCATTTGGTTCGAAAAATTAATTTAACGGGTTAGGGCTTTTAAGACTTGATAAAATGCTTATAGGAATGTTAAATAAGCTTATTAAAATAACTTATAACAACAGTTTAGGGTTTTAGCTTATAAAATTAAAGAAAACGCGAAATTAGGGTTTCATGGGTTCGGTTTGGATCAAAAAGGAAAAACGCGTGGGTTTTGAGTTCAAAGCTTTTAACAATGGATTAAACACGATCATATGAATATTATAAGAGTATTAAAACTGAACATGAGCTTATAGAACCTGATTTTGAGCTTGTGGGTTCAAAAATGGGTCGAATGGGCTCTTTTGTATTCGTACGCCTGAGATAACCTTCTTGGGGCTTCAAGACTTCGTTTCTTCGCTTCTATTATGCTCTTGGGACTTCTTAGGACTTCCTTGATCAGACTTGAGACTCCATTGATGATTTAGAAGTGAATGTGAAGGTGTGAGTTGAAATGAATGGGGGTTTGTCCCTTTTTATAGTGCGAATGGATCTTGGAGGCCAAGTTTAGCAATGCAAGGTGTAAGATAAGTAGGGTGCTGATTAGGGAGATCTAGGAGATGAGTATGGTGAGCTATGAGTGTAGCTAGGGAGTGTTGGCAAGGTTTTTGGGAGGGTGATGTATCGCGAGTAGAAACAAGCAAACAAGGAGGAGGTGGCCAATCTTGGTTAGCAAGGAATGAGTTGTGGTGCTTGTAAGCAACTTATAACTGAAGTAGCTTAGTCATGGAGGTGTGTGGATGCTTGGTTGGTTTTCAAAATTGGTAAAAATTAAAGAAAAGGGTTGGCGGGTTTGGTTTAGGCACGAGTTAGGGTTTTGGTTTTGATTTCATGTGCATTGGAGTAATAAGGAGGGAATATGAAATGTAATGTTGTACATTAAGTGTTTATAACTTAATTTGTTTAGTGATTTAAGTTTAAAATGGGTAAAAAGGAATGAAATGGGTCGCGGGCTCATTTTAGTAACGGGTTAGGGTTTAGGGTTTATATTTCATGTACATAAGATTAGAAAGGAGGGAAATGTTGTTTAAAAGTTGAGCATTGCTTGCTTGTAACTTAAGTTGATTAGTTTGAACGAAATCTTTAAGAAAAATGGAGATAAAACGACTTATTTAGATTCGTGCTTAAAAGGCTTGTACATTATGCTTTTAAAGACTTGTACTTTATTTTAGAGGGAAAATGTATTCACATGAGATGCTATGATACTTTGTAATATGTGCATAGTTTGCGTGTACATTTCCTTTAGATTTTACAAACATAAAATTAGGATTTAGCCATAATCATTAACGGAGTGCTTAGGGAATTTTTATGATTTTGTTTGAATCTCTATAAACGTGAAAAAGTCATCGAAACTCACCCGAAAATCACCGTTTTTGCTTTGTTTTTAATCCTTTGTACTTGCAAGACATAATAACACAAACCAACATAATTGAGCATTATAATTACTTTATATTTTATGTTTATTATTTCTATTTTAGAGTGATTCCTGGTATAAAAATGATGTGTGGGTTTGACGCACACATCAGCTGATATAACTTTTATTACCTAATTGTGGACGTAATGCGTGGTGATCAATTCCATTGAACTCCAATCGAATGTATATTCTTATGAATTGTCAACTTTAACACATGCCATTCTAACTTTTCGCATTCAACTCTTATTTCTTGTTGAATCCTATCACAAAATCTTGTTATTGAAAATATTGTAGGGAAGCTACACCCGTAACGTCCTAAAGGATCTTTTTGGTGATGGTATATTCACAGTAGATGGGGACCAATAGCGAAAACAGAGGAAGGTATCTAGCCACGAGTTCTATACCAAAGTGTTAAGGTATTTTTGCTTGTTCACAGCATAGATAACACAATCAACTTGCCACATAATGTCAATAGCAGCGAATACCATCCAAATTTATCGAGATAAATGCATGTTTTATTCTTTTTGTCTGTCACTAAATTTGATTATCCCCGTAAAAATCGTAGATTCACTGTTTTTAGTAATCACGCTAGACATCCCACTATGATATGCATATATAATAGAGCTTTTTTGAAAGCAAAACGGCAACTAAATTTTAAAGTTTGTTTTGCATTGATCTTGACAACATCAGTGTCTAAGTGAAGAAGGTGTTTTTAGTTCACTTGACAATCAATGATGCAAAATACGTGCATATCGAGATTTTATAGACG
Source organism: Tanacetum coccineum (assembly GCA_026074375.1). Classification (NCBI taxonomy): domain Eukaryota; kingdom Viridiplantae; phylum Streptophyta; class Magnoliopsida; order Asterales; family Asteraceae; genus Tanacetum; species Tanacetum coccineum. Next base: position 45,657 of record BQNB010028417.1, on the reverse strand, counting down.
TATCATGGAACATTAAGAAGTTTTTTAATATTGGATCGGAAGCAGAGTTGAAGAAAAATATAAAGGTGATTGATGAATTTGTTTATAAGGTGATTCAGACCAAGATTTAATAAATGCAAAACTCAAAGGATGAATCTTCGGTAAGCTTATATTTCCTTTCATGTAAAAAAGTTTGATATAAGGATTATATACCCGATAAGGTATTACTAGAATTAGCTAGTTTCTTTGAGCTGTGATGCATATGATCTACTCTAAAACTTTAATTGTTCATCTTATTGATGATCTCTTTGTGTGTATACAATGCTTTTTGTACATAATTACACTTATTTATGAACATGCAGTTTAAAGAAACGAAGACATCATATCAAGGTTTGTAGCAATCAATCAATAGAACCCAAAGTACTTACGAATTTAATACGTAAAATCATTCTTGCTGGTAAAGATATCTCGTTATACTATTTTGTTTCATTTACATGCTTTGGCAAACATCCAGTAAATTCAGATAAGGTTGCAAAAGAAGATAAAATAAGCACGAACATTAAAGAAAAACATCATATCTGTTACGGACTTTGCTGGTTTGTGTGAGTGACGTTGTCTCGATAAATGCAATATCTATTTTTAGGTAAAGTTTCCCCCGTAAATTTTATACGCAAAATCACATTTAAAGTACAAAGGGATGGGGTGAGTCCCCCTAATCTCCCGCCGTTACATGGGCAACGCTAATTCCAACCAGGAAGGCACATAAAAATGACTAGACAAAAAAAACATAATTTATTTCCTTACGCGACCTCAAACACGGATATCCAGATTAACGAATAAGCTTGAATCTCGTAAGAAAGATCATGACCTCCGTCATATCATCCACATATGGATCTTCATCATAGTTTAACCATTGCCATACAAATACCCCATTAATCCAGCAAACGTTATTGCCAAACCTACCCTTTTTGAAGCCAAAGAACGAGCCATATCATTGTTAACTGATTCAACCTCATCTTCACTATCATAATCACCCGGAAACTTTATCTTCTTTAAAGGATTACCAGCTTCATCCACAAGAATAGCTTTCCTACTAGTAAGTAATTCTTCAAACTTCCTGATTTTTTCAATAATAAGAGTAGTACCAGTACTACTATTATCGACATTCATAAAAGATGATCCATTTGAAGTAGCCCTGTTATTAACCACATTAACATTGGTACCTAACTCCACATCATTATCGACCGAATTAAGAACTTCAAATGGATTTGAATTACTAACCTCAATAGTATGTTCAACACCTTTCTTCTTAATTCTTATTACCGCTAGAGCTAGCAGTAGGCTTTTTAGAAACAGTCTAGATCTTTCTGAGGTTTAAAGCCCTATTTCGGACCAATCGGAACACCTCGAGATGTTTGACTAGGCTTCTTCAAAGTCTTCTTCTCACCAACCCTGTATTCTTCGTACATTCCTCATGAATATGTCCAAAAACCTTACAAGACGCACACCTAGGAGGTTTCCACTCATACTTAACACAGACATTACATATATAATTCCCCCCCCCCTTAATTCTAGGCATAGCCACAATAATGTTATCTTTCAACTCCACATCAGCTCGAAGCTCAATCATAACTCTAGCAAAGCTTGACCTACCCAAGATTGCATGCACATGATATCAATGTATAAAGTCGCAAGCATTAAGGAGTACCCAGTTTAGTAGCAATTGACACTCATAAGCCATCGTCGCTGAAGGCCGTAACAGTAACCAAGAGTTTAACCCAAACTAGAACAGTACTAACATCTTCTTTCAATAGGTTCTCATCCAGATGCCATTTTTTCAGGATAAGTGGGTTATTTTCGGATAAACCATAGACCATTCTCAAGCATAGCATCTAATCCCTCCATGGAGCTAAATTAAAGAAGTAATCAATTAGATGAGCTGAACATAAAATGAACCAAGAAGCCCATAATAGCCCTAAGTGTTCCTAACATATCTAGCCAACAACTAGGGTAATGCCACCCGCTTCCCCAAGTAAAAACCATATGATTATTACAAACCGATTACTTATAGCTCGAATAGACTCCCCCGAGCAACCGACATAAATCCTCATTAACCCCCGTTTAAATAAAGTACAATATTCAAATTTTTATCCCACTTAGTTTTCCATTAACAAATTAGCAAATAAAGACTTACCAGGGCATATAACCACCGAATATAGTAAACCTTCGTATAATGGTGGAAAAGATCCCAAAATGGTAGTATCCTCCAAAGAGCATAGCTTTTCCTTCTCCACATCCATGTCAACCATAGATGGTGTTACACCCTCCATTATAGCACCAGAATCTGGAGTAACTTCATTCAGTGTACCATCTGATGCTGTAAACAAACCAATACTTGCAGTATTTGTCTTATTCCTATGTAATATCTTTATGTGGCTATAACAGATGCTATTAGGCTCTATCCCCTATTGCCAATGGTATGAAATTTTGTTCAACACTTCTTTACTTTCCCCTTAATAGTTTAGAGGTTAAATAATAATTTTATAAAAAAGAATTTTTAGCTGCGAATTAGTCCCTAGGAAACTAAAATCGTCTATTGGTGTAGGATGGCAAGACATGCTTCTCTGATGATGTTTTATCAGATGGTTTTAATGTAAAGTGTTGGGAATTAAACTTATCTCACTTAGTACTGCCAAGGGAAGAGTTAGTACTGCCAAGCTTAGTTAGTACTGCTAGTACAAAATTTAGTACGTTAGTTATTAGTACTGTTTAGTATAATATTATACTGTTAGTTTATATAGTTTATACTACTGCTAGAAGTTGATATGCATGAAATGATTATATAGAAACTAGATATGCATTGATCACATTGACTCGTTTATGGTAATCCCATTAGGGTTTCTTGTGTATAAAGGAACCCTAAGGCTAGATCTAGATATTCGTTTTTCATATTGTTTTCATAGTTTGCATAGCAATCATAGTTAGTATTATAAATAATTATTGTAACTCAAAATAGTATTCAATATATTAAAAAGTTTAGTAAAGAAGCTGTTTTAACTATTTCATTGTTTTTTCTAATTTACATACTATTTTTCCGCTTAGTTTGTGATATTGCCAATAGTAAGTTTCTACTATATAATCTTGGGATCTAACAAATACAACAAGCATTAACTACTAAGTAAATCTTCAAGAAGGGATCAAACAAGTGTTATAGAGCTTGTTGAGAAACTCTAAATAAGAAGAACATTATATCTACATAAGATCTCATAGTTTAAGAGAAGATGGAATCACAGTCTAAATCTCCCTAAACAGTGTCTGCACTAAAACTTCCTATGCTCAAAACAGAGACTAAAATGCTATGAACATGAGAAATGAGCATATATCTTACTCAAATTGATTATGGTTCTTTGAGGTTTATTATAATGGGGTACATTTGCCATCAGTAGTGTTGGTGCTGAATGTCCTATTCCTCCTAAGACTGCTGAACAAAAACTAGCAAGGAAAAATGAATTGAAAGCAAAAAGCACTTTGTTGTTGGCAATTCTTGATGACCACCTATTGAAGTTTCATGGAATCAAGGATGTAAAGACCTTATGGGAAGCAATTAATACCAGGTTTGGAGGCAACAAATAATCAAAGAAAATGCAAAAGACCATTCTAAAGCAGCAATATGAGAATTTTGCTGCATCAAGATCTGAAGGATTGGATAAAACCTATGATAGGTTTCAGAAACTCATTAGGCCAAATGGAAATTCCTGGTAAAGTTATCTCTCAGGAAGATGCCATCTAAAGTGATGTTGAGAGTTTAACATCAGTGGAACAAAATAGCTTTAATCATGAAAACAAATCTGATGCAAGACACATTAAGCAAGATGATTAATACAACAAATTGAAGTGTATGAAAGCTGAGATTAAGTCCAATCAAGCTCAAGCTCAAATTCCCAAAATAGGCTTTTGAATCTTTAATAAAAAACTAGCATTACTAATGAAGGAGTTAATCTAGTTCATGATTTTTTGCAGCTAAGTCACAGGGACAACTTCTTCCTTAACTTATGCGATGATGTCATGTTTTCCCCTTCTATGCTAATCAAACTATTAGTACAACACTGGACAAAAGAAGATCTGAGCAAGATGTGATATTGATGATCATTGAAGAGATGAATCTTAAAGGCAAGTAGCACTTACCAAGGGTGAAGAGATTCATATAGAAGACAGGAAGGAATCTAATTTCAATGGCAAAGAAAATAAACTGTTGGCTTTGATAAGCCAAAGGTTGATGTTACAACTGCCACAAAGAATGAGGTCCACTTTTGCTAGAGAAATCATGACACCAAGGAATCAGGGAATAGAAATGGAATAATACAAGAAGGATTGTACCATGGAGACTCCTACAAATGCCTTGATTGTTACCTGATGGGATGGGTATATGATTAGAGCTATCAAGCTGAAAAGAGACCCACCATTCTTAGTCAGCTAATGGTCCATTCCATCTTTAGGTTCATCCAGTCATCAATTCAGATAGTGAGGTACATACTTGCTAAAGAATGGTTGCAATCTTATTAATCTCTTCCAAAACAGTATGATCACCATCGTGAAGTTCTAAATAAAGCAATTTAAAATATAATTATCAAAATGGGATAGAATCGCTAAAAGCCAGGATAGTTTTCATAAAAAAAATGAAGTTGTTTATGAAGAAGACATTAGCATTTTTTGAATATAGTTAAGGTAAGAGATAATTTTTATCACGATAGCTTAAAAATCTTAGAAAGGCTTTAAAAGAAAAAGATGATATAATAACTTCAAATTAGAAAAGTTTGAAACATTATCTAAGAAGCTAACTAAACTGATAACATTCAAATAAGTGTTAATAACAAGATTGGTGTTGGTTTTGACAGTCAAATGAATGAGAATGAACTGCATGATAGTCATAAAAGTAAAGTGTTTGAAAGTGCATCTGATAGTAGTGTGAATGAGAGTGAAGAAGATAATAATCAAGTAAATGATAGGTATAAAGCAGGTGTAGGGTACCATGCAGTTCCTCCTCCCTATACTGGGAACTTCATGCCCCCAATACCTGACATGTTCCTTTGCTGATTAATGATTTTGTCCTTTAAAATCAGCAATGATAAAAAAACTGTTTACTAGTGTGTTCTGCTACAGAAACAAAGTGCATCTAAACTAGAAGGGAATATGGAAAAACCTACAAACTGATAGTCTAGTGCTCCTATCATTGAAGAGTGGGAGTCAGATAGTGATGATGATTGTGAGATTAGATCTTCAATTAAACAGAACAAACCTAGTTATGCTAAAATCAATTTTGTTAAATCAATGAAAAATACTAGAAATTTGTTTATTGAACAACAACACATATAGGCAAGCTGAAAGACCTTAGGAAAAGTCGGAGTTATAGGTTTTGATAAAAGAAATAAAATGAATGATGACTCAAACTGAGGAATGGGTTTTGAGTTTATACAGAAAGCTTGTTTTTTTTGTGGAGTCTTCAATCCATATTAATCAAGACGTGATTTCAGTGACAATACAATGGTAGAAAAAATCAGTGTTGAATAATAAGAGAAGGTTACTGGTCAAAAGGGAAATTAGACCAGTATGAACAATGCCTCAGAGGTGAACCCACCAAAATAAATTGACTCACCTCACATCCTAAAAGAAATTTGTTCCAACTGCATCCTAACACAGTCTGACAAGTACTAGTTTTAATGTTGCCAAGCAAAGCTCTCCAAAGCAAAGCATCGATCAATTAGAACTATGCATGCCTAGGTTAATGCTCTCTTGCCCCTTAAACCAAAAGTGAATGATGCATCTTACTTTTATTTTAAAGCACATTCACTTGTAAGAAGGCCTTTTAACCAAAAATCAACAGCTAAAACCAATAATTTTAAAGAAAAAGTTAATACTGTTAGGTTTAATATTGTAACTACTGCTGGGCCAAAAGCAGTAGTTAGTGTCTCTGCTTGAGGGAAAAACGGAATAATTGTTGTTTAAAGAGTCACTCGACATTCTGGATTTTGGAGACCAAAAGGAAGTGTAATTAGACCATATCTCCAAGACATTGGATCAAGCCACTCCTAAAAGATTTGACTATGTTGACCATAAAGGTAACTCAAGTCAGTAATAGCTGGGTCCCCAAGAGAACAAATTCTCATTTATTTTGAGGGTGCAAGGGTAATCCACAATATGCTTTACAGGATCAAGGGATTTTTGACAGTGGATGCTCCAGACATATGACTGGGAACAAGTTCTACTTCTCAGATTATCAAGAAATTGATGGTGGATTTGTTGCATTTGGAAGAAGTCCTAAAGGAGGTAAAATTACTGGAAAAGGTAAAATTAGACTTTGAAGATGTATACTTTCTAAAGGAACTTAAGTTTAAAACCTTTCTCTGCTCACAAAGTGTGACAAAAAAGCAGTATTCTTTTCACTGAGACTGAATGTCTTAATGTTTCAATCTCCTGACTATTAAGCTACTAGATAAAAGTCAAGTCTTGCTAAAGTTCCAGACAAAAAACATGTAAAGTTTTGATCTAAAGAATGTTGTTCCTTCAGGAAGTAACTTTTTTTATTTGCAAAGAAGGCTACAATAGATGATCTAATTAATAGCATATGAGGCTGGTCACATAAACTTTAAAACAATAATAAACTTAGAAGGGGAACCTTGTAGAGGTTTACCTCAAAAAGAATTTTGTAATGGACCATACATGTTTGCTTGTCAGAAGGAAAGCACGCACAAAGAACCCTCAGTAAAGACCCAAGCTTGTGAGCTCTATCAACCAACCTTTACAATGTTGCACATAGGATTTGTTTGGTCCAACATATTATAAAGTAGTCTAATAAAAAGATGTTATTTAGCCTGTTGTTCAACTCATGACTTTTAGATAGTTTAGTTTGGTTTTCTTTTAGCCTCTACGCTGAGACTGTGGAATCCTTAAATTTTATCACAGGCATAGAAAACAAATAAATCATAGGGTTAAAATTATTAGATGTGACAATGGAAATGAGTTTAAAAATAATGAAATGAATCAGTTCTGTCAGATGAAAGGAATCAAGAGAGAATTTAGTGTTGCTAGGACTCCACAACAAAATAGAGTAGCTGAAAGAAAGAATAGAACACTAATAGAGGCAGCTAAGACTATGCTAGCAGATTTACTATTACCTACTACATTTTGGGCTGAATACTGCTTGCTATGTTCAGATAGAGTTTTTAGTAACTAACCCCTATAACCAAGAACACCTTATGACTTTTATTGTAATACACCAATCTAACTTTATGGACCTTTTGGGTGTCTTGTTACTATCTTGAATACCTTATATCATCTTAGCAAGTTTAAGGGAAGACCGATGAGGTTTCCTTGTTGGATACTCTATAAATAGTAAGGGCCATTTAGGGATTAACTCCTAGAACCAGAAAGTTGAAGAGAACCTGCATGTTAAATTTCTAGAAAATAAAACTAATGTTGCAGGAAGTGGTATAAAAATGATACAGCTGATGATGCTGCTGGTGAAACTCATCTACAAAAACCAGCAAGTGAGAATGAACAAGCCTTGAAGAATGTTCTTAATAAGATGATGGATCAAGAGAAGGAGGCTACAGAGCAATCAGATGTTGTTAGAAAAGAGTTTGAAGCACAATGCAACAAGGAGCTTCTTTAAGGGAAGGCTACTAAAGCCAGCAGCACTAACAGTTTTAATACTGTTAGCACACCTAGAATAATGCTGCTAGTGCACCAAGAACTTCTAATGATGCTGGACCATCATTTGTTCCTCTTGGTGGATCCTTTCCTCTTGATGTCAATGATTTTCCAGATGATCCTCTCATGCCTGATTTGGAGGATTCTGCTGAAGTTCAAAATACTGGCATTTTTGGCAATGCTTTTGATGATGAAGATTTGGACACTTACAATTCTCCTTTTGTTGATCAAGTTATGGGTGTAGAGGATGATTTCAACAACATATAACCTTCAACTATTGTCAGTCCTATTCCCATAACTAGAGTACACTTTATTCATCCTAAAGATCAAATAATTGGAGATCCAAAGTCAGCAGTACAAACAATAGGCATGCCAAAGAAGAATTCTAGAGAACATGCTATGATTAGCTACATCCAAAAACAGAGAAGGACAAATCATAAAGATTTCCCGAACTACTTATTTGCATGTTTCCTCTCTTAGCAAGAACCCACAAAAATAGCTCAAGCCCTTGATGATAAAAGTTGGGTTGAACCAATGCAAGAAGAGTTGCTTCAGTTCAAGATTCAGAAGGTTTGGACCTTAGTTGACCTACCTTATGGCAAAAAGGCTATTGGTACAAAGTGGGTGTATAGAAATAAGAAGGATGAAAGGGGTATAGTAGTTAGAAACAAAGCCAGGTTGGTAGAACAAGGATACAAACAAGAAGAAGAATTGATTATGATGAAGTTTTTGCTCCTGTTGCCAGGATTAAAGCAATCAGGTTATTTTTAGCCTATGCATCATTCATGAGTTTTCTTGTATACCAGATGGATGTTAAAAGTGCTTTTCTCTATGGTACTATTGAAGAGGAGGTATATGTAAGCCAACCTCCAGGTTTTATGGATCTAGAATTTTTAGAAAAAGTTTACAAAGTGGAGAAAGCCTTATATGGTCTACACCAAGCTTCTAGAGCTTGGTATGAGACTCTCTCTACCTATCTGCTGGACAATGGATTCTACAGAGGTCAAATTGACAAGACTTTGTTCATAAAAAGAGTCAAGGATGATATTTTACTGGTACAAGTATATGTAGATGACATCATCTTTGGTTCTACTAAAAAGTCTTTGTGTACAGATTTTGAGCAAATAATACATAAAAGGTTCCAGATGAGTTCAATGGGAGAGCTCACTTTCTTCTTGGGTTTACAACTTAAGCCGAAAGAGGATGAGATCTTCATTAGTCAGGAACACGAATCCCCCCCCCCCTACTGGTGAAATCTGGAAGAAATTTGTTTTTTATTGATATGGACAACAGTCCTTCCTTGGAAACAACAGGCCTTACAAAAGATGAAGATGGTGAGGATGTTGATGTCCATTTATACAGGTCAATGATTGGGTCATTGATGTACCTTACATCCTTTAGACCAGATATTACGTTCTCCGTTTATGCATGCTCAAGATTTCAAGTTCAACCAAACGTTTCCCACTTGAATGCAGTAAAAAGGATCTTTAGATACCTAAAGGGTCGGCCCAATTTGGGCCTTTGGTATCATAAGGACTCTCCTTTCACTAGTACAAAAAGTGGATTTGGTCACACATGGGCAAAATGGAACGGCCACACATTCACATATTTACGTGGCCAAATGTACCAAAATAGACAAAATTTACTGATTAGCCACAACATGGAAAATTTCGATTTGTCGTGACAATTAGAACTGTATTGCCACACATTCTCGAAACATCACTGTATTATTTAGGCCATCATATGAATTTGGATAACGGTTAGCGAACAAATACAAGTAAGCTTGAAGCATTAGTTCTCGATTTATACATATTAATAGTGACAAATATATGTCACACACTTAAAGAATGTGACCAAATTGGCATATATGGTCACATGAAGTAATTTTTTATGTGTCGAAATCATACAGTCATGTTTTGTCACACATGATTTAAGGGTGACTACTATCTTTTGCTAATTATTTAGCCACATATGAATTTGAAACGCGTGACAAATGAAAAGCTACCCCCTATAAATGAATCTGTTAATTTTAACTTTTTTAGGTTTGAAGCATTAGTCACGTTATAAATAACAGTGACAAATACTATGTCACCACATTTGATCACTGAGACCCAAAGAGCCATATATGTTCACACTAAACGTTTTGTCCTCACATTATTTAGTGTAGCCAAACATCCTAGTACATATAGTCAAGTAACTTTTAATGTGTGTTTAAAGTTTGTTTGTGTTAGTCTTGTCAAAAGATATTGTGTATCTCACCATTTTACTTTCTTGCCGATCATGTGACTATATGCCTTTACAATAGCCACAGCATATCATAAATGTGTGACTAAATTATGTTTATGGCCACATTTAAGGTGATTATATGCGACCAATATATTTATAATAGTCACATCGTGAAGTGTTTATGTGGCTATTATTTAGAGCAAAATGTGAAATCGGTTATCATTAAATTTCATATTAATCACATTGAGTGTTTGTTTTTTTTGGTGTTTAAATTCATAATGTAATATATGGTCACGAAGTGTTTGTTTAGTAGGTTAAAATCTGGACTCAAGTTTTGTCCAACAATTATTTAAGTGTAGCCAAAATCCAATACATATGGTCACGTAACTTAATATGATTGTTTAAAGTTTAGTATGTGTTAGCTTGCCAAAAGCTAATGTGTATAGTCACATTTACTTCTAGCATGATCATGTGACTATATGCCTTTACAATAGCCACAGCATATCACAAATGTGTGACTAAATTATCTTTATGGCCATATTTAAGGTGATTATATGTGACCAATATATTTATAACAGTTCACATCGTGAAAGTATTCATGTGGTATTATTTAGATGCTAATGTGAAATCGTTATATTAATTTTATATTCGTCACTTCAGTGTTTGTGTATGTAAATTCATAATGTCATATATGGTCACATGAAGTATTTGTTTATGTGTCTAAATCATGGACTCAAGTTTTGTCACACATTATTTAAGTGTAGCAAAAAACCGATACATATGGTCACGTTATTAAGCCTAAACTACTTTTAGGTTTTAAAAAATAAAAAAAATAAAATAAAAAAGGATGTTACGCCCCAACGAGAATCGAACCCGCGACCTCCCTTACGGAAGTCAAGCGGGTTACCATCTTGCCAGAGTAACCTATTTGTTACTGTTATGCATTTCCTTTTTAATATAGAAGTTTATGCTTCATTGTTTTTGCTTATTAAACCGTGGATTTTTCTCCCTCTGCTTATTTTCAACTTGTTTCACTTTTAAAATTTTGAATTTAGCAAAACTAAATAAGTTGTAGCTTATTTGGTTTAAAGCTTTTTCGGCGCAACTTATTTTTAAGCTAAAGTTTTTTTAATAAAAGTTTTCATTATTAAATATAGTTTTAGTTTATAAAAAGTTTAAAATTTTAATTAATAAAAATAGTAGTTTTTAGATTAGCTTATTATTAAGCTAGCTTATTGCTTATTATCTAATGCTTAATATTTGCTCAGTTTTGTGTTTGTCTCACTTCACTTTTTCTAAGGTAGGGGTGAGCATGAGTCCAAAACCAGATCGGACCGAGACCGAATTGGTCTAAAACGTCGGACCGAGGACCAGACCAAAATGGTACCGAGGACCGGACCAAAATGCTACTAAATTATTCCCAAGCAGTTTTCTTAGGACTAAGACAGTGTAGAATGGTATGGATCAAAAATCTCCATTGAGGGGAAAATTTGCCTTTTTGAAAAGTCAGTTTATCATCAGTTAAAACATATCCCATCAGTGAGAGTTGATCAAATATTTCAGTAGTTGGCAAAACACTAATACCTTCTACATCTGCTAATTGGAGATGTCTCCTAACAGATGCTTCAGTAATAGTGAATTCTTTGCCATCAACTGTAGCAGTTATTTCTTGTTCTCCATTATCAACTATTTTGACAGTAGCAGTCTGCCAAAACTTTTCGATGAGAGAAACATAGATAGTAGGATTCATAGTAAGAGCATACCTTATATGATTTCCATTAAGAAAATATACTATCTCTTGGAATCCTTCACTCCCAGTTGGTTTCTTTAGATAAGCAACCATGTTGTGTTTGTCGCAGAATTCCAAATTCGCCATTGTAAAGTGAGAAATGGTTGAGTAGGGTCTGGGATATATTCGTTTATGAGAGTATGAGGGTTTGGCAAAGTTAATTGAGATTATATAGAGAAATATTAAGGTTTGGATTGGACCGACTGAATAAAATTGATTCTTTATCTTGTAGAAATCTTATGAGTAAAAGAAAGATCAAGAATTATCCAAATCATGAAAACCTATAAGAGATTTAATTGGCGGAAATATCTCAACGGCTATATTTAATTAGCAAAAATCTGTTATTCCCAAACAGTACTAATGGTAGTGTAGCAGTACTAAGTTTAGACTAATAGTACTAAGTAAAAGCCCAGCAGTACTAAGAAAAAAATAGCTAGCAGTACTAAGTAATGCCCAGCAGTACTAACCTTTTAGATACCAGTTTTAACCTCAATTCCGTTCCAAAAGGCATTTCCATCATCAATGATGATTCTCATAAGTTCTCTTTCTATTTTTAAGCTCACTGTATCTCTCAATTCTTTTGCTCACTGAAACACTCTGTCTATTTTTGCTTCCTCTCATTTCTTTTAAGCTCACACTTTCTCACTATCTGTTTTTGCTTTCTCTCATTTCTTTTAAGCTCAAATCACTCTTTCTATTTTTGTTTTCTCTCAAAGCTCACAGAAGTAACAACAGTACAAATTATACTTACCAGTACTAAGTTAGGCCAACAGTACTAACTTTAATTTCATTATTAGTTGTTGTTCCATAGCAATCCAAGCATTATTTGTTCATAATCTGCTGTACAATTAACCTCCCCTCAACCAATACTTCAGAGGTTAAGCATTCCAATACTTGCAGTCAGATATTGAAATCTGCCAACATCAAATGCCTTTGTGAGAAGATCTGCAATATTTTGATTTGTGTGAATCTTAATCACCTGAATCAACTTCTTCTTATAAGAGTCTATGATGAAATGGTGCATAATCTCTATGTGCTTGGTTTTAGAGTGAAACACTAGATTTTTTACAATACAGATTGTACTTTTATTATCAATGTAAATCTTGGTGTTCATGAAGTTGAACCTATAATCAAGCATTTGATTTTGGATCCACAACACCTGCCCACAACAATTAGCAGTAACAACATATTCTGCTTCAGTGGTATAGTTGGCAACTATAGTCTGCTTTTTACATTGCCATAAACTCAACCTTTTTCCAAGAAATTAACAACCTCATGTTGTGTATTTCCTGTCAAGGCTAGCTCTAGCATAATCACTATCAAAAAAAGCTTCCAAGTCAAATGGTGAATCTCTAGGATACCAAAGGCCCAACTTAGGCTGACCTTTCAAGTATCTAAAGATCCTCTGTAGGTCCTTGGTATAGGATCTGACTAGCCTTTGTAAGACGATAGATAACTTGGATAAATCCAAATCAACTATATGAGAGACACTGACTATGAATATCAAGTGTTAATGCGGAAACTTAACACAAGAATTAAGAAGAAACAATAATTCCAAAGTACTATTAAGCTCTATGCTTCTATTGATATTTCTTAATCACGTAGTACATAACATTGTGCCTTAGGGTTCCTTTTATACACCAAGGAAACCCTAATGGGCTTACAATCGTGTCAAAGGATAATACATATCCTTTCCTAAGATATCTCCTAAGATATCTCTAAGATTACTATTACTATTCTGTTACATAAACAGACTTAACTAACTATGACCAGTACTAACTCTAGTACTGTTAAGACTACCAGTACTAACTTAGTACTGCCAGACTTAACTTAGTACTGCCAGTATTAATTCAGTACTAACAGAACTAACTATTACTACCAGACTTAACTGTTATACTACCAGTATTAAGTCTGTTAGAATCTATTTCCCAACAATCCTCCCCTAACTTGATCTTTACTTGTAAACTTCAAGTTCCTTCAAAACATTCTTGATCTTTTACTTTAAATACTTTAAGCATTCTGAGGATGTTGTAAATAGAATTCTTTAAGTTATTCTTGATCTGCAACACTTCAAATCATCTCTTTTGATCTTGGCAACAACTATTCTTCAAATTTCTTTAGCAATCCATCATCTCAGCAACATTGACAATATGTACATCAAATCATATAGTTTCAGTCTATTCTCATCACTTCCAGGTGGATTTGATGTCTCTTTACCAGTTAGCCATTCACTCTGGAGTAGTCAGTCCTTTGGCCACCAGAAAGGTGCATGTCCATGGTCGACTAAAAACCATTTCAACTCTCAGTACATGAAACATTGGTGAGTTGAATACCATATGGTTTTTGGCAAACCATTACAGCCATAAACGGATTTGATATGCCTTTACCTGTAGCCGTTTGCTCAGGGCTAGTCAATCCTTTGGCACCTAGAAAAGGTAAATTCCATGGTGGATTGATAACCATGTCAACTCTTTGTACATGAAACTTGGTGAGTTGATATACCATCCACTTTTTGGTAAAGTGTCAACCATCTAATATGGATTTGCAATTTGTCTTTACCATAAGCCATAATCTTATGGACTAGTTATGGTTTTTCCACAGCCTTTACCACAAACCATAAACTTGTGGGCTAGCCAACTCTTCACTTAAACAGATATGGTGAGTTGAAAACCATACAACTTATTTGCAAGTTGTCAACCATAGAACGGATTTGAGAAGTCTTTACCAAGAGCCGTTTGCTCCTGGACTAGCCAGTCCTTATGTCAGTTAGACATGGTGAACTGATAACCATTTGTTGTGTTAGTGCATAGCACCTCCACCAAGTGTTATCCTTCTCATCTCTATCCTAGACTTCTAACTCTTCAGACTTCACTACTTCCTAATACCAGCTTGCTTTTCCATCATTTTTAACATTTTGTAGCAATTCTCATCTGGCTTTCCTCCTTGTAGTTTCTTATCTAGCATGGCTTTGCACATCTCAGCAGATAATGGATATGTTCTTTCAATTAACATATATATATCCATTGACTCTAAGTTCAAACAGTGTACTCTACAGGAATCATAATATCTCCAACTTATGATCCTTTGCTGACCTAACAAACTCCAAATAGGATCTGTACTAAGAGGTTCTTCAAACATATTCTTTAAATACTTCCAAAATACCTTCTCTAGCTCATCCTCTGGTCCATCCATCCCATATCTATTCATTACAATCCTATATAACTCAGTAAGATCATCTCTAGATATATCCTTCAGCATAGCACCAAAATTAATGTACACTATATCAGTTCCATCTTCCCTAACTATTTGGTACACTCCTTTTTCTCCTTGCTTGATGATCTTATAGGTAACTATACTAGGTGACTTCATAGCTACAGGAACAGGATTAATTGGAATTTTAGTACCTGTGACAGAATCATCTTGTTCACTAACTTCATCTGAACCTTCAGAGTCATCCTTATCAAGGTCTGTATGCAATCCTCTCCTTGCCATTTGTTTTCTCCTCTTCCCAGACTTCTTGGCTGGCTCAGCATCCTTTGCTTCATCATCTTTCAGTCTTTTTGGAGTCTTTGTCTGAAGCTCTTCACCAAATCTTTTCAAACTAGCTTTAGTGGCTTCAAAATTCATTGGTGCAAAAGATTCAACCTGTTTCACCAACTTATCAAATTCTTCCTTAACCTCTTCAAAACTCAAATTCTTCAGCTGAGATAACTTCCATGTCCCCTGATTCTTCAAATAATTCATCATATATGTCTTCAGCTGTGATTGGGTCATGGGCTTATTTCTTTTAGCTCTTGCTCTTTCCTCTGCAAAATATTTCTTCCTTTGATTGACAAGATCAACCATCTTCTTTGCAAAATCTTCTCCTTGTAATTCACTTCCTAGCATGCTTTTTGACAACTCTGCATTAGCTTCAATCTTTGCTCTAATCAAATCCCAATCTTCATCTGTGTAATGCTGAGCTTCAAATTGAACTTGAGCTTTTCTTTTCTTTTGTTGCTCATTTAACTCTTCTTCTTCTGCAATTCTTTGTGCTAGGAGAGAATCCAAGTGTATTTGTTTAGCCTCCTCTTCTTTCTGTAAGGAATCCAATCTGATTGCTTCAGCAAGGCTAGCTTCCTCCTGTAAAATTTGTTCCTTTGACTTCTTAGGGGTTTCTTCAATGATCATAGGAGCTTTTCCTTCTCTTTGGCCTTTATCAGGAGAAGGAGTAGACTTTTTAGCACTAACAGTACTAACTTGTTCACTGCCAGTACTAAGTTGTTCACTAACAGTACTAAGTTTAATACTGCCAGTATTAACTCCTTCAGCAGGTATTAAACTTGTTTCAGGCACAGTATCAACTTCTTCTTGAAAATCCAAGCTTGAGACTACCTTCTTTCCCTTAGTCTCTTTTCTTCTCTTGTATCTCCTTCCCTTATCAATAGACTTTGGCTTTAAAGAGGCAACCCTGGAAAGAATTTTGGCTGCTTCAAGAGTATTAGGACTTATGTCTTCCACTTGTTCCTCCCCTGAAACATTTACTTTTGTTGTAGTAGGAGTAACCAGTCCTTGTACCAAAGAATCTAGAGGATCATCTTGACTTTTCCTCCCCTGAGCCTCAGGTTCTTTCTCTTCAGAGTCTGATAAAACCACATCTCTCCTTTTCAGCAACCCTTCCAATTTCTTCACTTTCTTGACTAACTTTACAATAGCATTCCCCATTGTCAGCTTGGTTTGTTTGAGATCCGTTTCCAGGCTGTCAATTCTTGATATCAACTAAGGAACTACTTGAAGCAAATCATCCATAGTCATTTGTCCTTGAGCATGTTCTTGTGGGGGTGAGAGGTGTTGGTGGACAGGAGATGGCTCCTCAAAGGTGTGCTCAAATGGTTCAGGTTCAGGTTCAGTTTCAGGTACAGGTGTAGGTGTAGGTATAGTTGTAGGGATAGGTGGTGGTGATTGTACTAGAGGTGATGATGTAGATGGTACTGGATCTACAAAATACTTCTTTCTTTGATTCACAAGATCAACCATTTTCTTTGCAAAATCTTCTCCTTGAAGTTCACTTCCTAGCATGCTTTTTGACAACTCTGCATTAGCTTCAATCTTTGCTCTAATTAAATCCCAATCTTCATTTGTATAATGCTGAGCTTCAAACTGAACTTGAGCTTTTCTTTTCTTTTGTTGCTCAGTTAACTCTTCTTCTTCTGCAATTCTTTGAGCTAAGAGTGAATCCAAGTGTATTTGCTTAGCCTCCTCTTCTTTCAGTAAGGAATCCAATCTGATTGCTTCAGCAAGGCTAGCTTCCTCTTGTAGAATTTGTTCTTTTGACTTCTTTGGAGTTTCTTCACTGATCATAGGAGCTTTTCCTTCTCTTTGGCCTTTATGATCACCAACAGTACTAAGTTTAATACTGCCAGTATTAACTCCTTCAGCAGTACTAACTTGTTCAGCACTAGCAGTATTAACCTGTTCAGCACTAGCAGTATTAACCTGTTCAGCACCAGCATCAACTTCTTCTTGAAAATCCAAGCTTGAGACTACCTTCTTTCCCTTAGCCTCTTTTCTTCTCTTGTATCTCCTTCCCTTGTCAATAGACCTTGGCTTTAAAGAGGCAACCTTGGAGAGAGTTTTGGCTGCTTCAAGAGTATTTGGACTTATGTCTTCCACTTGTTCCTCCCCTGAAGCATTTACTTTTGTTGTAGAAGGAGTAACCAATCCTTGTACTGAAGAATCTAGAGGATCATCTTGACTTTTCCTCCCCTGAACCTCAGGTTCTTCCTCTTCAGAGTCTGACAAAACCAAATTCCTCCTTTTCAAAAACCCTTCCAACTTCTTCACTTTCTTGACTAACTTCACAATAGCATTTCCCATGGTCAGCTTGGTTTGTTTGAGATCCGTTTCCAGGCTGTCAATTCTTGATATCAACTTAGGAACTGCTTGAAGTAAATCATCCATAGGCATTTGACTTGGAGCCTGTTCTTGTGGGGGTGAGAAGTGATGGTGGACAGGAGATTGCTCCTCATAGATGTGCTCAAGTGGTGTAGGTTCAGTGTCAGGTATTGGTGTAGGTGTAGGTGTAGGGATAGGTGGTGGTGTAGGTGTAGGGATAGGTGGTGGTGTAGGTGTAGGGATAGGTGGTGGTGTAGGTGTAGGGATAGGTGGTGGTGTAGGTGTAGGGATAGGTGGTGGTGTAGGTGTAGGGATAGGTGGTGGTGTAGGTGTAGGGATAGGTGGTGGTGTAGGTGTAGGGATAGGTGGTGGTGTATTCATATTCCCCAAAAGATCTTTTGGTCAGGCTCACAGCCAATAAAGGGTATGTTTCCGTTTGAATATTCAAAATCATTTGCCAGTGAAAACCGAGGATACATCAAAAACTTATCTGCTTTCAATATTGCCACCATACCATCAAAAATAAGTTTTGAAAAGTTATAAACTCTATCAGTGGATAGACAAATCAAAGCAGTAAAAAAAAAGCAAAATATTGCTACCGAATTGATCCCATCCACCACTTTTAGAGCTTATACAGTGCAAAAGATGGTGGACTAAATATCTCCATTGGGGTGTGAAAAAACTTTTCCAAAAAGTGAAGGTTCCATCAGTAGGATACCCCATTTGCCCCATCCCCTCAAAAATTTCATCATTTGGCAACATTGTAATCCCTGTGGCGTCTTCTAATTGAAGTGTATCTCTAATAGACGCCTCAGTGATTGTGTACCCTATGGTATCAATGGTTGCATTTATTTCTAGTGTCCCATCAGCTTTAGTATTGGTAGTAGCAGTCTGCCAAAACTGTTTTACAAGGGAATCATAGATAGTTGGATTAGAAGTTAAGGCATACCTGAGGTTGGAACCTCGAAGAAAATCCACTATCTCAGCAAACCCTGCACTTTCGTCAGGCTTGCGCAAAAACCCCACTTGATTGTGTTTGTCACAATACTTTAATTGAGCCATTGGACAATCGTATCAATACTTGGGTTTTGATGCGAGTGAGGTTGTAGATGCTGGTAACAGGACGCTTGACTATTTTCGTTATAAAATTAAAGAAGATTTTTACTTTGTGAAAAGGAGATAGCAATAAAAAGATAAGTATGAAAGAGAAATCAAACTTTATCTATATATAGCTTCTCTGAGGAACGATAATAGCGCCGTAAAAATCTCTAACGGTAACATTTAAACAGTGATAAAACAGAAGAAAGTCAAATTTCCCGCAACCAGCATTAACAATAACCTACCAGTATTAACAATTACACTACCAGACTTAATTTTGGTCAACCAGAATTAATTAAGAATCAACCCGAATTAATTCTTTTTCAACCAGAATTAAGTATGTACTAAGAATTTACAAAAGCTAAAACCTTATCACTCCTGCCTTTCATCTGCACATCCATGCTATGCCTGCAAAAATTAGTCTAAAACAAAGAAAAACATGCTGCAAGAAATTGTATAGACAGAATTAATGAAAACTAACTACCCGAATTAATACTGCTTAACTACCAGTATTAATATGACATAACTACCAGTATTAATATAAACTAACTAACAGTATTAAGATAAGCTAACTAACAGTATTAAGACTAGCTAAGTAACAGTATTAAGATAAGCTAACTAACAGTGTTAAGCAAGGCTGTCAAACTCGCGAGTTTACACGTAAGATCGTACGATCTTACGTGCCCACCTGATAAAATCATGTAGGATCGGTGTAGGATCGCATCAGAGGTAGGATCGTAAGTAGGATCGTAAACTCGCACGTAAGATCGTAAGATCGCGTGTCGATACGAGTTTACCAAATTACCAATTTTTTATTTTATTTAGATAGGCACTAAATTACCAATTTACTAACTTAGTGACTTACATACTTACTAGCCCGTTACTTTTTTAGGCCCAAAAAAGAACAATACGAGTCCGGTGATCTCATTAACAAGTATTTACGTTTCATTTCCAGATTTTCTAATCAATAAACCTAATTATCTACTTTCTCCAGATTGAAATTACATGAAACAAATTAGGGTTCTTCTTCTTATGTTCTAGTTACCTGAAGCAAAAAAGTTTCTTACATGTAATTGTTGTTTTTTCTTTTACCTTTTCATAGTTTTAACTATTAACCTATAAGTTTTAATTTAGATAGATTGATTGTAGTGATACTAGTGATGTACTTTGTTTTGAGACGTTTATTACGCTTGCTATGTATTTTTTATTCCGCTAAATCGTAAATGTGCAGATTGAAACTTGACTTTTTTGTGTTTTACTTTTACTTTGGTATTTTAAATTTGAACTTTGACATTTTCAAAAGGATATTATATAAATTTATCTTTGATGATGAGTAGAAATAAAAATAGTTTGACTCGTTTATCCGTTGCTTATAGAACATGATAAATTGGTAGGATCTTACGATCCCGATCCGATCTTACGATCTCGATCTTGCAAAGACAAAAACGATCCTAGGTAGGATCGCGATCTTGACAGCCTTGGTATTAAGACTACTTAGCTACCAGAATTAAACAAACTATACAACTAAGCCTCCCCTTAAATGTAGCTATGGGTTTATCATCCCAATGCTAACCACCAAGAAATTAAACCGTGGTCCATCAAAAGGTTTGGTCAACAGGTCAGCTACATTTAAGTCTGTGTGAATTTTCTCCACACTAATGAGGGCTTTCTTCTCAAACAAATCATAGTAATATAAATGGTGACTATCTCGCTGTGCTTTGTCTTGTAATGATATACTGGGTCTTCACAATGCAGATTGTACTTTCATTTAACAATGTGGATTTTGTATTCATGAAGTTGAAACCATATCCAGCAATTGATTATTTGAACCCATAAACTTTCCATAGCAATTTGCAAGCAGCTACATATTCAGCTTCATTGTTGAAGAAGCCACATTGTCCTGTTTGCTTATATTCCATGAGATAAGTCTTTGTCCAAGAAAATTGACAACCACCTGTTGTGGATTTCCTGTCAAGGTTGGACCCACTATAATCACTACCAGAGAATGCTTCCAGGTCAAAGGGTGATTCCTTAGGATACCATAAGCCCAAGTTTGGTTTTCCTTTGAGATACTTGAAGATTCTCTTGACAGCATTGAGATGAGAAGTCTTTGGAGTTACCTGAAAACGTGAACAAACACATACTGCATACATAATATCAGGTCTAGAGGCAGTTAAGTACATGAGGGAACCTATCATGGATCTGTACAAGTGTACATCTACATCAATAGCTTCCTCATCCTTTGTCAGAGGCACCTTGGTCTCCATGGGAGTTATTGCAGCTTTCACATTTACAAGATCAAATTTCTTAAGTATCTCAGCTACATACGTATCCTGAGATATGAAGATTCCTCCCTTGTTCTGTTTGACTTGTAGACCTAAGAAAAATGTGAGTTCACCCATGGAACTCATCTGAAATCTGCTTTTCATCAAGGCTTCAAACTCATCACACCAAGACTTGTTGGTAGAACCAAAAATGATATCATCAACATACACTTGAACCAGCATGATATCCTTTTTGTCCCGTTTAATGAATAAAGTCTTGTCAATTGTGCCCCTCTTGTATCCATGCTTCTCTATGAATGTTGATAAAGTAGCATACCAAGCTCTAGGAGCTTGATGTAGTCCATACAAAGCTTTGACCACCTTATAAACCTTTGTAGGATGATCAGGATCAACAAAACCAGGAGGTTGTAAGACATAAACCTCTTCATCTATAGTGCCATACAGAAAAGCACTTTTAACATCCATTTGGTATACTATGAACCCCATAAATGAGGCAAAGGCTAAAAACAACCTGATAGCTTCTATTCGTGCCACAGGAGCAAAAACCTCATCATAGTCAATACATTCTTATTGTGTGTACCCTTGGGCCACCAATCTTGCCTTATTCCTCACAACCACACCTCTTTCATCTCTTTTATTTCTGTAGACCCACTTTGTGCCAATCACCTTCATTCCATGAGGTAGATCTACAAGAACCCATACTTGTTGTAGCTTGAACTGTAACAGTTCTTCTTGCATGGCTTGAACCCAACTGTCATCTTGTAGAGCTTTAGCAATCTTTTTAGGTTCCTCCTGAGATAGAAAACAGGCAAACAAACAATGTTGTTGATCTTTGTGATTGTTTCTTTGCTGCTTTTGAATATGACTGAGAAGAGCATGAGCTCCTGATTTTGTCTGCACTTTGCTTCTAGTTTGCACAGCTGACTTAGGATCACCAAGTATTTGACTTTTTGGGTGAATATTATGAATCCTAAGTGTAGGAGTAGGACTGACTTCAATTTCTGTAGGAAGACTGTTGAAGTCAGTTATCACACCCTCCTCATCATAAGATGCCTCATCAAAAATTCCTGTCTCAGACTTGTGAAAGATTTCGAGCTCTGGCATAGATGAATCATCATGATCAAGCCTACCAGTATTAACTGTCTGACTACCAGTATTAACTGAAGGAGTACTGGTAGAGTTGTTTTCAGGGACTGTCCCTAAATGTTTTAGGGCAATTTCTTCCAACTCTCTTCTAAAAGCTTGAATCTTAGGATTATCTTCTAAAGAGTCAGTAGAGGAATCCTTCTTCTCTTTTTGAGGTTCTGTCAAGGTCTCCTCTTTCTTTGAATTTGTGGAAGATGTCCTTGATTCATCTTTTTCTTCAGGAATCTTTACAGCTGAAGGCACAACAATAAGCTCTCTTCCTCACTTTTCCTCAGAAACCAATAGACTTTGGGTTTTGTGATTACCTGCATTGTTAGTTATCTCTGAAAATACTCAGTGGGTTAGCTTGATTCTCCAAAGATACAGGTATATAGTTCATAGAATCAGTAAGATAGTCAATATCAAACATCCATCTATATCCTACTCCTTTGACATTGGGTTTATCTTCAAGAAAATTAACATGCAGATTTACTTCTACTCTTTTGGTTACTAAATTATAAACCCTATAGGCTTTGCTATTTAGTGAGTAACCAACTAAGAATCCCTCATCAGATTTTCCATCAAACTTGCCAAGCACACTAAGAGTATCTAGAATGGTAACATGACACCCAAAAGGTCTTATGTAGCTAATAATTGGTTTGTGGCCAAACAAAAGCTCATAGGAGTTTTGTTTTGAGGTTTTGTCACTCTTACCCTATTAAAAATATAGCAAGCAGTTTTTGTGACTAACTGCATCCTGCCCCAAAAGTAGGGTTGGTAAGAGAAAATCGCTAGCATAGCATCTAGCAGCCTCTAATTAAGGGTTTTTGGTTCATTCTTTCAGCAACTCCATTTTGTTGTGGAGTTCTGGCATTACTATACTCTTGTTTTATTCCCTTGTTTCCACAAAATTCAAGCATATCTCTATTCTTAAATTCAGTGCCATTATCTGATCTAATGATTTTAACCCTATGACTAAGCTGGTTTTCAATCTGCCTAATAAAGGTCTGAAGAATGCCACTAGTTTCATCCTTAGAGGCCAAAAAGAATACCCAACTAAATCTGGTACAATCATCAGTAATTACAAGGCAATAACTTGCATGATTAATGCTTTTCACAGAAGTAGGACCAAAAAGATCCATATGCAAGGTGTGTAGTGGCTCAGTGATTAATCTTTCTAACTTGGCCTTGCAGGAGGCCCTATGTTGTTTGCCTTTATGGCAGGCAACACATGTTGTGGATAATTTTGAAAACCTTAAATGTAGACCTCTGAACAAGGTTTCCCTTTACAAGTTTGTTTAGATTTTTAAAATTGATATGACCTAACCTTTTGTGCCATAATTTAGATTCATCATATGTGGCTTAGCAATCAAACAAGGCAAAACCTTTTGCAGGAGTAGTGTCTTCATAATCAAAACAGTACATATTGTGGTTTCTAGGGACCTTTACGAGTATCTATTCATCAGGCATCTTAAAGTCAGAAGACACAACAAGACATTCAGTTTCAGTAAAAAGAACCTTGTGCTGCTTATCACATATTTGTGATATTGAGAAAAGGTTAAAATGCCCTAATTCTTTTACAAAAGACACACTATCAAAATCTAAATTACCAACTCTTATTCTTCCTTTACCAGATATGTAGCCTTTGCTACCTCCAAAGGTAACAGATCCCCCATTGAATTCTTCAAAATCCTCCAGTTGATTTTATTTTTTTTTTGATCCTTGTTACCTTCATGTGCCCTGAGCATCCACTATCAAATATACCTCTATCTACCATGTTTTTCTTCCGTGATGTTTCCTGCACATGAAAAAGAGAAATTAGTCTCTCTTAGGGACCCAGGCCTTTACAGGCTTGGGTCTGCCTTGTGGACCATTAGCATTCACAGTTCTAACAAAGGTTGGTCCACTGTTATAATTGAAGTTTGGTCTAGTGTTCCTCCAATTATAACTTGCTGAGGTCTTAACAGCAGATCCCCAACTTCCCATTACAGCATTAGAATGTGACATTTGTGCTGTAGTTTTTGCAAAGGGTCTTCTTACAGATGAATATGATTTTGAAAAATCCCTTCTTTGATTCATTTGATTCATCTGTGGTCTTTTGGGACTTGAACTGTTTGAGGTCTTGTTAGGTACTGGCTGTCTAGATCTAACAGTATTAATATTAGAACTAACAGCATTAACTTTAGGCCTACCAGAATTAATATTTGTCCTACCAGTATTAATATTAGGCCTAACAGAATTAAACTTTGGCCTACCAGCATTAAGTTGTACTGATCTAGGAACAAATTTATTAGAGTGATTAATCCTGTTTGCATTTGTCCATACTGGTTTTGCCACCCCATTACCAGTATTAACAACCCTCTTAACCTCAGTTTCTCTTGCCATTTTCTTTTCATAATAGTCACAATCTTTAATCAAATGACTTAGACTACCACAAACAAAACATTTCTTCTTTGTAAAAGAGTAACCTTCCCCTAGTTCTCTTTCCATCATATCATTCCAATTCTTCCTATTAACTTTATGTGTTTCTTTATCTTTGAGTGGTTGCCTAGGAGTTTTTACGTGTTTTGCACAACTAGGTTCAACTTCTTGTAATTCAGACACAACTTTTTCATTAGTTATTTCCAACCTTGACTTAGACATCTCATTTGGTACACTTAAACTTTCTGATTCAGTCTCAAAAGAGTGCTCAGAGGTATTTCCACAAGATCCTTCACTGTTATTTGATTGACAGGCAGAATGCTTAGAAGAATTGTCATATGAGACACTAATTTTAGGTTTTTGAGGACCCTTTTTACCATAAACATACAAAGAATCATCAATTTCCTCTTGTGGTTTAGGAGTATAATCTCCACTTAAGGGATGTAAACCCCTTTACATCATTATCCTTGGTAAATCTACTGTACACAAGGGGGGGTTTTTCTATTGAATCCTCTTTTGAACACTTAAAAACAAAAAAGTTCATTTCCTCCTCATAACTTAGAACCTCATTGTTTGATTGTATTTCAAACCCTAAGCCAACTTTACTATTTGAACTCATGCCAGAAGCAATTAATCTCCAAAGATTCTTGGAAGAATCTTTCCATGAATCTAATGTTTTCTGCAATTGTTCCTTTTCTTTGACAGCTTTCATTCCTATTCTCCTATATCTTTTAAGCTTTTCATCTTTTTTATATATTTCTTTGAATTTGCATTACCACCAAACCTAGTTCTGATGGCTTCCCAGATCTCTTTTGCATCATCCATTCCATGAAATCTTCTCATATGTTCTTTGGGAATGGCCATCAGTAAAATATTCTTAGCCTTCCTTTCCTTTTCAACAGCTTGAATCTCTGCAGCAGTAACTGGTGAAAGTACTCGAACAATACCATCCTTTCCAGTTGAAATTCTCTTCTTGGAGTTTCCATTCTGAATTACCTTCCATACTTCATTGTCAATGTACTTAAGGTAATGCTCCATCTCCAAAGCCCATATATCATACTCCTCCTTCTTCAAAATTGGGAGTTTGATATTTGAGATAGCAGTTGTTTGAGGAATTATATGTTGTTGTTGTTTAGGTGCAGCACCAGTGTCTGATGCATCTTCATGGTTTGATTCTTCATCACTGAGATGTTGTGAGAACTCATCATTAGCAGGTTGAGACATTTTGTAAAGATCTGAAGTAGGGTGTTTGTCTATGGTTCTTTGTGATTCTTCTTTCTCAGAGGCCCTCTAAAGGCTCTGATACCACTTGTTGGTCCTTGGTATAGGATCTGACTAGCCTTTGTAAGACGATAGATAACTTGGATAAATCCAAATCAACTATATGAGAGACACCGACTATGAATATCAAGTGTTAATGCGAATCTAACAACAGAGAAATAAAAGAAACATAATACTAAAATTGCCTATTAAGCTCTATGCTTCAATTGATATTTTCAATCACGTACATAACATTGTGCCTTAGGGTTCCTTTTATACACCAAGGAAACCCTAATGAGCTTACAATCGTGTCAAAGGATAATACATATCCTTTCCTAAGATATCTCCTAAGATATCTCTAAGATAACTCTAAGATAACTATTTACTTTGGTCAAATATCAAGAAAAGCACACTTTCAGCCAATACTCTGTACCCAAGAAGCTCGATACGCCGTACCTAAGATGTACAAATCACTGTACCCAAAGAGCCAATACGCCGTATCCAAAGAGCCAATACGCCGTACCCAAAGACCCAATACGTCATACCGGAGTAGCCAAATACGCCGTACCCAATAGGTCCGATACATCGTACCCAATAGGTCCGATACGTCGTATCTAGTAATCCGATACTCCATATCCATATCAGCTCAAGAAAATTCTAGAATATTATATTCTTGGAGCCCACGTCAAGTCATCTAATACGCCATATTGAGCTTTCCATTATGCCGTATCGAATCGATTATCAGACCCTATATATACAGACGACCCAAAACTTAATTTTAGGTATGCAAGTGAATCCTTAAACTACCAAGTCGACCAAGAGACGATTAGAAGAGCATATAAGGTGAGAAAATAGCCTCAACATCATAGGAAAACTTTTGTAATCTTCATGTAACCGAATACACATTCGATTGAGGTTTCTTTATTTTAATCATTCATATATCAAACCGTGTGTATTTTTATAGTATCAGCTATGTTTATGAAGATCTAATGTTTGGTTTGTTTATCTCGATTGCTTAATTTGTCATTGATTGTTGTTTATGTTTATCAATTTATATTTGTTTATGTGCTTAAGTATGCGACCTATCATTCAACTGGGTCTAGTCCTACATATTTGATGCGCTACAACTTCGGTGTTGTTTGGGCGTAGGCTAAGAGTCTGGGATAGCTCTCCATATTACAATTTATATATCTAGAATCATAGGATCATAAATATTGACCTATCTTTGCCTTTAGATTAGTGAGCTTAGTTGAGCCATAAGGTAACCTTGGTATCAACGAGTACGTTCTTATTCCATTGGTAAGGACTCGGACAGTGGACTACTAGTATATAAAGAGCCGTTAAGCAGTAAGTGGGTAAAGTCTCCATGAGCTAGGGTTTAGTAAGAGCACCATTATTAATCTCCTAAGATAGATTATAATCAACAAATGCTTGCTTTATGCGGATGCGTCTAATTGTGACAGAATTAGCGTGTCTAGGTCTTAGGAAGAAGTACCGCCTAAGTCTAGGAATGATATGCCCTTCGAGATAAGACAATCATTGCACTAAATAAACAAACCTGCGTTTTATCAGATTATTCATGGTTGATACGTTTTCCTTACATTAGTTCTCGACCGCTTCTCTATCGTTTGTTTGTCTTCTTGTGTGTGTTTATTGCTTTACTTGTCATCAAAACCTTAGGTTAGATAACTAAACCTCATGCCAGTCTCTCAGGCTGAAACCCCCCTTATCATTAGATTAGGTCTAACTTAGGTCTTGCATAAATTAGATTAATTTAGGTTTAACTTAGATAACTAAAATACTGATAGAATTAGGAATTAACGCTCTCGCTCTTAGTGATCGACACCCTACTTACCAATGAAACTACAATTGACCGGGTACACTGCCCGTTAAAGTGTTGTTTTTAGGTATAGTCGGCATAAAATAAATAGTAAAACTTGATACATAAATAACACCTACACAATGACACATCAAGTTTTTGGCGCCGTTGCCGGGGAGTGAAG
Organism: Tanacetum coccineum; assembly: GCA_026074375.1. Classification (NCBI taxonomy): domain Eukaryota; kingdom Viridiplantae; phylum Streptophyta; class Magnoliopsida; order Asterales; family Asteraceae; genus Tanacetum; species Tanacetum coccineum. The sequence continues at coordinate 17,890 of BQNB010028417.1, read as the reverse complement.
TTGTTTAATTCTTGTTTTTATTAGTGTTTTAGTTTAGATTTAGTGTAGCTTAGATTAATTTGCATATTTGTGTGTTTGTTTGTGTGTTTAATTTTTTGCATTGTATATTTTTGCATATTGTGTGTTTGTGTGCATTATTACAGTTTGTTGTAACTTTCTGAGTCGAATACTCAATACGGCGTATTCAATTTATTAGATACGACGTATTCAATTTATTAGATACGGCGTATAAATTTTTTCAAACCAATACAGCGTATTCGACTCTATCATCAATACGGCGTATTCAGTTCACTGAATACGGCGTATTAAGCTATTTGACAGTTTTTTTTCCTAGTGAATTTATTACAGGTTAAAATGAACGACCCCAACATTACTATGGAGGAGTATATCAGGCTTGAAGAAGAAAAAGCTTGTAGGTGTGGTCGGGTGTTTAACGGGCAAACTGCTACGTATGGTAAGATCTGGGATAATAAAGACGTTCACGACCTCGGATCTGTTGAAACTGAATTCCCAGCTATAGTCTTTAACGACACGTTAACATCTGAAGCAGCACTCTCGTGTGAGCCTACGGTAAGTTCTCTTAACAACGATGAAATTGACTTTAGAATATCGTTTGACGAATCCGACGATGAAGATTGCACGGTAATTTTTGACAAAAATTCATTTTCTTACAAAATAATTTCTGTCAACAATTTAAAAACGGATTCGGAAAATGATAATGATAAAGTCAATATGCCTTTGCTTCCATCACCCAAGCCTACGGTCAGTTATTTTGATGATTTAGACTTCTTTAAAGATTTTGAGAATGAATTTCCAGCCATTGTTTACAATGATGCTCAAACGTCCAAATCAGATTTATTAACTGAACCGATTTTAAACCCTCAACATATCGATGAATTTAATTTGAAAGATGAAACATCATTGTCCGAATGTGATGAAGAGGAACAAAACGTTTTAAACTTTAATGATCTATTTCCTTTTAACGTAATTTATCCCGATGAATTAAAAATGGATACAGACAATGATAATGATAAAGTCGATATTGAACACTCTTCGGGGGATTTATCTGTCAAACCGTTACCTGATGTAATAAATACCGATGTTGGTGCCTATGCACATGGGTCAAATAAGCTTTTGGAAACAAGTCATGATACATCTAATAAAATTTTCAAAACTGAAACTTTTATCAAGGGATTAAATTTTAATATCATGACTTGGAATCATCTTAACAAAGGGATGTCATTCATTTTCCTAATCAAGAATTTGTATGTGCCATTTGGCATCCCGTTCGACCCCAAATTGTTTTATAAGGATGGGATTAAATTGGGGCAAGTCTAACTTAAAGACTTTTCTGTAAACAAAAGTGCTTGCCAGGAGACAACCCGGAATGTATTTTCAATTTTTATCAAGTCTGTCTTCCTAGACTGTCTATACGGCATATCCAAACCCCATGGATATGGCGTATCGACTATCTGGATGTTATCCAGACTTTATTTTTAGCACAGTCTATACGACGTATTCATTAAATGAATACAGCGTATACATGTATCAATACGGCGTATCCTGGGGAATCGATACGACGTATCAACTTCCTATACAGTTTTAGGTTTATATTTCGAGTCTAACCAATGAATACACGAAGATAAAATTGCATTTGTTTTCTGAGAATTTATACAGGACCTTCGGGAAGTTATCGACAAAGTTGGTTAAAGTATCTACAAGTTTGAAGTGTTGGAGTCTTGAAACTTCAAGACGATTATTCAACACACGATCTTGCTCAATAAAGCTACATGGAGAATCACTACCGAGCAAATATCAGGGGAGTTTCTCATTCTAATTCTTTTTAAATTCCTATATTTAATGTTTTACATATACAACGAAGACGTTGTATAATTCAAGTGGGGGTGGAATTAGAATGTTTACTTATCCTATTTTTCACACTAAAATGCTTAAATTGTGCTCAAATTAAAAAAAATTCAAGCATACTTTTGTAAAATTACTTGATACATAACCCACATACAATAACCCGTGTTAGATATTGTAAGGATTTAACCTTTCCGTTTCCAAATGTTTACCCAAATTCCACAAAATATGAGTGTGTCGGTGATGTTGTAGACTTTAGAACTTGGCTTGGTATATCTGTTGGGAAATAGATTGTAAAAGACTTAATACTGGTAGTATAACAGTTAAGTCTGGTAGTAGTAGTTAGTTCTGGCAGTGCTAAGTTAATACTGCAGTACTAAGTTAAGTCTGGCAGTACTAAAGTTAGTACTGGTAGAATAGCAGTACTATAGTTAGTACTGGTTGTATTTAGTTAAGCCTGTTTATATAACAGAATAGTAATAGTTATCTTAGAGATATCTTAGGAGATATCTTAGGAAAGGATATGTATTATCCTTTCACACGTTTGTAAAGCCCATTAGGGTTTTCCTTGGTGTATAAGAGGAACCCTAAGGCACAATGTTACGTGTACGTTTTTGAAAAATATCAATAGAAGCATAGAGCTTAATAGCAATTTAGAAATATCGTTTCTTCTTCAAAGCTCATGTGATTTTACTACCGTCACAATTATTGATGAAACCGAAGGACGAAGAACTACCAAAGGAATTATCTGGAATTGTTATGATCGTGAAGATGGTGAAACTACACCGAGATTTGAATGTTGGTAAAAAAAATGAGAAAAATGCAAAAAGAGAAGGAAAGTTTAAAGATAATCATTTCGCAATTACCGAAGGAATCACACGAATGATCGATTATTCGTTGATACGTCTAAAAAATCAACGATGTAAAGTATTGTATAAAGTGGTAGATATTACCACTTGCCTTGTAAAGTATGTAAAAGTTTTGGGATGATTGGGAAGTCGACCGTTACGGGAACGACCAACTTAGGTTGTTGTTTTTTATCAATGATCAAGACGTTGTAAATAGTTGTGTCTTTATCATAGTAACGGTCGGGAAATAAGTGTCTAGCAACTTGTATCTTAAGTCTTAATCTATTTGTTTCTTGATTTTTATTTAACAACAATTTACTTCCCTCTCACCTAATGATTAGCCGTTGGTTTTACGCGAATGAGGAGTCATACGAACATGCATGTCTATTCCGGTGTTCCGGCCATGTATGCATGTATTGTACCTCGTTGGTTTACGACTTTTGGTGAAAGTTAGAAGGTTCCTACCCTATATCATTCTTCATCCTAACCGTTGGTTAAATTCGAATGGGGATGTGATCGAACACACATGTCTATCCCGGCGTTCCGGGTGTGTATGTGTGCTTCAGCTGCCTTGTTGGTCGTGGTTATTCTGCGTTGAAGATTATAGATTGATCAACCATATCCTTCCATACAAGACAAATATTTACTTTAGAAAATTGTTACTCCTTAGCTTTAGCAGTGGAGATGTGTATCCTTGCCAAGCTCATGATAGAATAATCATCACGACCGAGCAATTGAGCGAATTAGTTGAGTGATTTGAGTGTTTTCATCTTCCTATTTTGTGAGGTGTTTAATTGTGTACTTGTAATAGATCAAATTAATGCTTTAAACGAAAAATATCCTTAGGGATACATTTTTATAAACTTCTAAAGGCTACTTGAGGACAAGTAGGATTCAAGTGGGGGGATATTTGATGACATCAAAATTAGTTCTATTTGCTATCGCATCCAGTTATTCCATGTTATTAACCCATTTTGTATAGTTATTGCAAACAATTGTTACTTAATTGTTTATATTTGAGAATTGCAGTAATTATGGAGTAATTGGTGAAAGTTAGCAAAAGGCACGCATTCTAGAGCTTAAATGAAGATATTTTGAATATTACTATTCTGAAGACCAATACGCCGTATCCATCAAGGAAGATACGGCGTATCCGTGCCTGCACTCACCAAAGACCACAGAAGAATAAAGCTTAATACGCCGTATCCAGAGGACTCAATACGCCGTATTCAAGATATGGAATCAATATAATATTCTGGAAGATATCAAGCGTGGTCCCTACTCTAAGAAATCCCCAATACACCGTATCCATCTCTTGGATACGTCGTATTCAACCGACTTCCAGACCTTATAAATAGAAAACTCAAAAACAAGTTTTAAGTGTGCTAAATCATATTCTCGATACCTAAAACCCATAAAAAGTAGATTTTTAAAGGAGAAAAAAGAGCAGAAGAGGTGATGGCATAGTTATATCAATTCATAGGATACATCGTGACTTACAATTCTTTAGTAATCGTTTAGTTTTTTTGTATCATTCGTTAACTCGGTTAGTTTACCTTAGCTAAAAAATTACTCTTGTATTTATTATGATGTTTAAAGGCTAATACCTTTAGGTATTAGCCATTATTATGATGATTTGAATCTTTGGTATTTGTTTATCTTGATTTCTTGATTTATCATTGAGTGCTTGTTTATGTTTATCAATTTATACTTGTTTACGCGCTTTTGTATGCGACCTATCATTCATATGGATTTTAGTAAAGTGGACCAAGCGGGATCTAGGTTGGTGATTGCTATCCATATAGTGATTTATACATCTAGATTAATCGTTACACATTTATTGTACTTTTTACTTCTATGGTTAGGATACGCTTCGGGCTTAACTAGTTAATTGGTATTGCGATGGTTTATGATCGTGTTGACTAGAAGGTGAACCTAGATAATTCAACAAATAAATGTTCTGTTTTATTGATAGTTGGACAAGTGGGGTACTAGTGTAAAATTTGCCATTAAGCGAAGTGGGTAAAGTCTCTAATGAGCTAGGGTTTACAAGTTCTCCATTGTTTTTCCCTAAGATAGAGTAGAATCAGCCATAAGGTATGCTTTATGCGGATTCTTTAATTATGAGAGAGTTAATGTATCTAGGTCTTAGGTGAATGATGTAATGCCTAGGTCTTAAGATTGATATGCCACCTCGAGAGAAGGTAATCATTTGCACTAAATAAAACAACCAACATTCTAATCGGATTATTATTGGTTTATACTGTTTGCTGATTTATGGTTCGACCGATCTTTTATCTTTTGTTAATCAGATTGCGTGGGTAACAGTTCTGATATTGATTATAGTCACCAAACCTCAAACCGTGCCGTCTCTTAGGCTGTAAAACCCCCCTTTTCCGATTAGAATTAGGATGTGAGACTGTCATAGGTTTAGTTTAGAATTGATTAACATAGTTTAGATAACCATGATATTAATTAAGTTGATAGATATAACACTCTATTCAAGTGATCGATCACCCTACTTACCACGAAACTACTATCCGATCGGGTTAACTGCCCGTTAATGTGTTGTTTTTTGGTTGATTACACACCTCCCTTTTACCTATAAAAACGATGCCTATATTGACCCACAAATATATCACAAAATGTATTGTATTTGTGTGTTTTTGATTTATGATGTGAGAATAACCGATTACTAAAGGACAAAAACGAGGCCAAAACTAATAAAAACCAAAGCACGGGAATTGAGATTAAGAGCGTAAAAATCAAAAGTCGTAGCAAGTGTTTATATTAAAAAGGGCCCCAAAACCCGCACCCACAGGTTAATGGACATGTCAGACCCATATAAAGCATTTGTTCTATTAAGCCTTATAAATTAAAAGCCATTACATCCTAAAACGGGCACTAGATCAAAAAGCCATTTGCCTTTTACTTAACATAATCCAGTTATAACCTATACACCGTTGAGGGGGGGTCCATCCCTTTGCACCACTAGTCCCTAAACTTTTTTCTCGTTTATCCCATAACCTTAACAATACCTAACAGCCGTTAACCCCTTTACAAACTTATCCCGCCAAACCCACTATTTACTCACCCTCTCCGTTTTTACCCTGCAACCTGACAAAACCCAATCACACCCTACTCAAACCCCACCCCCAGATGAAGACAAGCCACCATGGCAATCCCAAGAAGATCCAATGGCGGATGGGACAATGGGTCAAGATTCAAAGGGCTTTAGATCAAAGATAAAGAATACATCAAGGGAATCAAAGGCTGAGATTGAAGGCTTGGAGAACACTCTCATCCATCTCACAGAAGAAGCACACGTCCAAGACCTAGAACCTTCTCCTTTATCTATAAATAGGGCCATTAGGGCAGCCATTAGGGCATCTTTTTTATTGTAGTTTTCACCTTAAATTAGTTTATATTAGCTTATTTTAACTTTATTTAAAGTCTTGTAATGTTTTTTAAGTGTTAATGAAATTCTGAGTTTTATGTTAAATTTTTCTTTTTATGATTAATAAAATTTATGTTTTGAAAATGTTTGTTAAGCTCATATAAGCTCTTATATCTCTTAAACTGTCTCTTAAAACAGTTTAGCTTCTTCATAGCTAAACTGTTTAAGGTTTTTCTTTTATTCACCAAAAATCACTAAAAAGCTAAGTATGGATGATAAGCCAGATTTGGAAGGGCTTATAAGGTTTTACTAGCTTGTTTTTAAACAAGCTAGAGCTTGTAGACAAAGCTCTAAAGAGCATTTATGTCCTTGTTTTAGCAAAGGACTTTGTAAGTTTTCATTTTCATCTTTACAGCCTATTTAATGTTCTGCTCATTTACTGCTTATTTTTGCCTTATTATTGCTATTGTTTGCTTATTCTGTCTTTATATATGTTTTTCAAGTTAGTGTTATGATTTTTATGTCCTTTAGGTTTGATTTTACCTAAACTGTCTTATGTGTGCTTAAAAACTGCTTATTTGGTTAGCTTATTATTAGGTGCTTATCAATGGTTGAAATTTGATTATTAAAGATTAATATACTTAGTTAAACATCTGTTTTTAAGAATTTTAGCTTAAAAAGTCCTAATCAAGCTTAAATGGTAAATTTGAGTTTTAAAGGGGTGTTTGGCTTAACAGTATTAACCATAGGTTAATACTGCTAAGGCTCTTGTGGTTCAAAAATCCAATTTGGATTGGTTTTAAATCAGTAGTTGATATAAGTTTTTCCAAGTTTGAAATTAGAATTGTTAAGGTTTTAGTTTTTCTTAATCAATTTTCATATCTGTGAGTTTATTGGATTAATGCATGGCTTGGGTTTAAATTTTGTCTCAATGTATTGGAAGTTGTGGTTTTTAGTGTCTAAAATACACTTCTTTTGCAAGGCTAGAATATGTACTTAAAGCATTGAGTACCATTTCGTGTGTTTTCAAAATTTTGGCAAATTGATGCTCATCTATGTCAAGTTTTAGTTCTAAAGCCCACTTTTGGATCTTCATTTTTAGCCAAGTTTATAAACTGTTCTATGGTTCAAATTTGGCTTTTATAAGCTTATTGGAGTCCAAAGCTTATCTGTTTGAGGTGCTTATTAGAGTTTTAAGTCCTCTTTACCTAGCTTAAAATTTGGGCTGCAAAAGCCTTTTGGTCTTAGTTCTTTGCTTTTCTCATTAAACTGCTTGGTAGATTTTTGTTTTTTTTTAACCCTTTTTAAAATGCTTATTTTATTTTATAGATTGCTTATTGAGTCTAATTTTCAGGTCCTACTTAGCTTTTTGGTTTAGTTGGATAAGTTAATATGCTCTTAGAGCTTATTATAAAGCTTCTGAGATCCAACAAATTTTAGCAATTATAAACCTTTAGTATTGTTTAGCTAATAGAAGATTTTTTATGCTTATTTCTAGCTTATTTTTATGTTTTGTCAAAAGTTCTTTTTTTTAAAGTTTGTTATTTCTGCTTATAGATTAGTTTGTAAAAAAGAAAAATAAACATAAAGTTTTTACAAAAATGGGATGACATAGGGTTCGAACCTGGTGAACATCCCCCTTCTCATGCCAATGCTTTAACACAAACTCTCACACTCTTTTACCTATCTGCGCCCTTGGGTCTTTTGCGATAGACTATTGGGCCATTTGTATATTAAGGGGTGTTTTACCCTTGTAAGCTACTCAGCCCTTTGGGCTTATTTCTGCCTTAATTGAGATAAGCTGGTAGACCCTTTTATTTTTCCTAAGTTTTAACTGTCTTTCAACGCATACTTTCTTCGAAAATTTTTCAGATTTTTATAAATTAGTTTAATATTTTTTATAATAATTTTAGATTAAAACAGTTTTTAATTCATAAAAAATAAAATAAATGTTAAAAAAATATAATTCTTTTTTCTAAAATTATTTTTAATCATTTAGGACTTTTATAAATTAAAATTTTATTTTTAGGGTTAAATTTGATAATTTAGGTTTTTAAGTCGCGTTTTTAGGATTCCCGTTAACGTTTTTAGGTCCAATCTTTAATTGCTTTAATTATTGCTTGCTTTTATTTGTCTTTGCATTAGTAGAAATAGAATCCAAACCCAAAATCAAAATTTGATTATTCAAACACGCGATCACGAACTTAATCTAGATTCTTAATTCACGCTTCGTTGGGACTTACGGACCCGGGAGGTTTGATATTTTACGTTGGTTAAAAGTAATCTTCCTAATAAAACCCTTACAAAATTCTGACTCTTATATTATTTGATATCGTATTTATTAGTTATATATTTTTATTTATATTATATATGCTATTTTCTAAAGTTTGTATCTAATTTTTGGCGCGGTAATGCAGGGGAAGCGCTTGTGATGAATTCGATTATTGTGTTTACGTTGAAGATTAGTGTTTGAAGAACCCTCCCCTTCTGTGGAAGTTATCTTTTTCATTTGTGAATATTTCTTTATTATCAAGCAATCAAAAAATTTTTTTTTTTACCAAAACAAACCGTTGTCATCACTTGTGAAGTTCGGCTCCACCTTTTGATTACTAAACTATAAAGAGATGTATAATGAGGGTGTGATCTACGTTCTTCGACCCCAAAAGCGAGAGGTTTTTTAAATCGCTTCGCGCTTACCGCTCCTCCGCTTCTTTGTAGTGTTTTCTAGGAGCTTACCGTACTCTTGTTTGATTATCGGTTCTATAATATTTTTTTCTTTTTATTTCTCTTATTTATTTTTAGTGCATGCGCACTAGCTCTTCTCGAATTTAATGGCGAATCTTCTTCACTACGGAAACGTCGAATCGTACACGTTCCAAAGCTAATAGAGTCAAAAACATTTTCTCTTGAAGAGAATCCCGTAGTTATGATGGCCGATCAACGTACTATGGCAGAATTACTCCAAGCACCCACGAGGGATCCGAGATGCTATGTTTAATCCCCCCGTATTCTCGCGGATGGAAAATTTGTCTTATACATGGTCTTCTAAATCTTGTAACTTCAAAACAATTTTACGGATTTGAGAAAGAAGATCCACATGCTCACAATCGTTGGTTTAACAAGATTACTTCCACAATTAAGTATAGAGATGTGCCTAATTCGTCAATTAAGCTTATGCTTTTTCCATTTTCTATCGAGGGGGCACCCCGGATTTGGCTCGAAAAAGAACCCCCTCATTCAATTCATACTTGGGAAGATCTTGTTTCCAAGTTTATTAAACAATTCTTTCCTCCTTCAAAAACTACAAATCTCCGGAATGAAATTACGAATTTTCAACAACGTTTTGATGAATCATTTTGTGAGGCATGGGACCGTTTCAAGGATCTCCTTCGTGCATGCCCACATCACGGTTTTACGGAATTGCATCAACTTGATACCTTCTACAATGCTTTAACCCCAACCGATCAAGATTCTTTGAATGTCGCCGCCAGTGGTAATCTTTTGACTTATAAAAAATACCGAGATGCTTTGAACAATTATTGAAAACAAGTCAAAAGTTCGAAACTCACGGAACAAACCGTTGTTTCAAAAGTGAGTATGAATGCTCCTTCTTCTTCTACCCCTCATTCTCTCGAGATTGCCGCTCTTGTCAACGCCGTTAAGGCTATGCTTGCTCAGAAATCTTCTCCTCCTGCTTCTGTGAAAGCAGTTTAGGAAATTTGTGTTACTTGTGGTGGTCGCATCTACCACAATTGTCTTGCCACCAGATGGCTATGTTTTTTCCAGAATATTCGAGATAATATTCAAGGGATATGTTTCAAGCTAGCCGTAGTATACTACTTAATCAGGAAAATACCGGTTACCGTCACTAGATTGTAGCTAACCAAATTTGACCACCGGTTGGTTTTGCTCAACCAAAATGTGCAATATATTCAAACCTGGGGTAAAATAAGGTTACAATCAAACACAGAGGAAAATAATCAAGGAAATCCGAATTATCTAAGCTATGATTCAACAAACTCAAGTTTGGCTCCTTTTTTTTATGCTTGTTTATTTTTATTTTGAACTGAATTGTCAAATTATAAGAAGATAAATGATGCTAATATGAAAGCTATGCAAAATCAAATAAATAATGTGAAAAATGAATTGAGAAATGAAATGCAAACTTTAATACAAACCTCAATGTCAAATCAAACCAATGAGCTTAAGAATATGATGGCTAATTTTTTCAATGAATTACCGCTTCTTCTTTGGGTTCGAATCCACTCTCCTGAGCAACACGTTGCTAACCCAAGGAAGGTGACTTGAAAGTAATCAACACCCAAAGTGGTATTTTCTTATATGACCTCAATTCCCTCCACCTTTTTCTTCTCTTTCCCAAGGTGGTGGAACGGGAACCCGAGGTGACAAAGGATACGGTGCAACCAAGTACCGAAAACATCCAACCTCTGGTAGTTCAAATTCAAGCTCCAATTGATGACCCCGTTGTTGCTCCTAAGCCTAAACCGTCTATACCTTATCCTTCGAGAGCTAACAAATAAAAGCTCCTATGAATAAGATGATTAATCTAGCTTTCAAAATTTGTTGATATCTTTAAGGAATTACATTTTCGAGCTCAGTTCGCCGGATTGCTCTTCTACATATGTTGAAAAATTTGCTTCTAATGTTTAAAAGTCTTCTTAATAACAAGAAAAATTTGTATGTTTAGCTAAAAACACCGGTTGAATGAGAATTGTGCGGCGTTATCCTAAAAGTTGCCGAAAAACTGGAGACCCGACAAGTTTCTTATTCCTGTGTTTTTTTGGCGTTTAGTTGAATGCTTTAGCCTGCCGATCTTGGGGCAAGCATCAACATTGATGCCTTTTCCATATGGAAGAAGCTCTCACTCCCGATCTTACTCTACTCAAAATGATTATTGAAACTAGTATGATCGATCGACATACTAGTCCTCCGGTTATTGCCGAAGATTTGTCTTTGTAAAAGTAGGAAAGTTCTATTTTCCGGCCGACTTGGTAGTCGTTGACTATGTTGTTGATCCTTGGGTTCCCTTAATTCTTGGGAGACCCTTTTTGAGGACGGCACGTGCTTTGATTGATGTTTACAGTGAAGAATTAACTCGCCGAGTTGATGATGAAGCCATACCCTTTAAAGTTAGTCAAACACTTCAGATACTACCTTCAAATGATTGTTGTGTCGCTTGATCGATTTCGATGGTCATCGGACGTAGCTTGGTGAGATGTATGCTCAAGACTGTGCTCGGATTCTCGGATTGTTCTACGATTGGCTATCCCACTCCGACTTTAGATCCGATTCTTTAACTTCTTCCCCCTCTCTACTCCTTTTGAGGAAGGTGACTTCATTTTGGAAGAAATCAAAGCTTGTCTTACAAATGATTTAATTCCACCGGGAATTGATGATGACGACTTTGATTCCGGAGGGAGACCTTCTTCTACTCGAGAAGTTATTAAACAATGATCCATCATCTACTCTCCCTCCGAAAGAACTTCATGTTGAGGAACTTAAAATCGTAAAATCTTCTATTGATGATCCTTCGAAGCTTGAGCTCAAGGATTTACATTCTCATCTTGAGTATGCATTTTTGGAGGGAACCAATAAACTACCCATCATAATTGATAAAAACGTAAAAGAAAATGAGAATGTCCGACTTCTAAAGGTTTTAAAGTCACACAAGCGTGCCATCGCTTGGAAAATCTCCGATATAAAGGGCATTGACCCTCAATTTTGTACGCACAAGATATTAATGAAGGATGAATCTAAACTGGCAATTCAAAATCTAAAGACGAGTGAACCCAAAAATTCATAAGGTTATCAAAAAGGAAGTTATCAAACTCCTTGATGCCGGATTGATTTACCCTATCTCCGATAGCCCGTGGGTGAGCCCCATTCATTGTGTGCCTAAAAAGGGCGGTATAACCGTAATTGAAAATGAAGATAATGAGTTGATACCTACTCGATTAGTTATGGGATGGTGTGTATGCATTGACTACCGAATGTTAAATGATCCCACTCGTAAAGATCATTTCCCGTTACCGTTTATGGACCAAATGCTTGAAAGTCTCGCGGGAAACGAATACTATTGTTTTCTAGATGGTTTCTCGGGATATTTTTAAATTCTTATAGACCCGAAAGACCAAGAAAAGACCACCTTCACTTGCCCTTATAGGAGGTTTGCCTACCGACGTATGCCTTTCGGCTTATGTAATGCTCCGGGCATGTTCCAAAGGTGCATGATGGCCATTTTCCACGACATGATCGAGGAAACAATGGAAGTCTTTATGGACGATTTCTCGGTCTTCGGGGATTCTTTCTCCTTATGCCTCTCCCATTTAGACAAAATGCTCAAACGATGCGAAGACACTAATTTAGTTCTAAATTAGGATAAATGCCATTTTATGGTAAAAGAAGGCATTGTTCTAGACATAAAGATTTCCAAAGTCCGGGATTTAGATCGACAAAGGCTTAAGTGAGTTATAGCTTAAACTCACTTCATTCCGACTCCGATAAAGGCATTCTAAGTTTTTTAGGTCACGCCGGGTTCTATCGTTGATTCATTCAAGATTTTTCTAAAATCGCTTGGTCGATGACCCATCTTCTTGAAAAAGATACCTTTCTTTCTATCTCGAAATAATGTGTTAATCGTTTTTTATACTTAAGAAGATGTTAACCGAAAGCTTAATTTAAGTTGTCCCGATTGGGACACTACCATTTGGAAAGTTTGTGTGTTGCTAGTGATTAATCGGTAGGTGCAGTCTTGGGGAATGTAATACCAAACATTTTCAGCCGTATATACTATGCTTAGTAAGACCATGACGGATGATAAGCACAAGTACATACTACGGGATATTGAAGAAAGGTTATTAGCTCGTGGGTATATGATTTTCGAGAAATTCCGACCTTATTTAGTATTATCAGAAGTCCATAGTGTATAAGGGACCACTCGGCTCTCCAATTCTTCTTGCCAAAACCAAGTTGCTAAACCGCGATTGCACGATGGATTCTCCTACTATGATGTTATTGTCATTATTCGTGATTAAAAAAAGGAGAGGGAAGGGGAATCTCAACGGTCCGAACCACTTATCAAGACTTGAAAATCCCCACCAAGATGTTCTCGAGAACAAGAAAATTACCGAAACATTTCCTCTCAAGACTCTTGGTATGATTACCTTGCGTGGTGATTATAGTACCCCATGGTTTGCCGACATTGCAAACTACATGTGGGGGGAATTTTATTGTGAAAGGGATGTCGTCCCAACAAAAGAAAAAATTCTTTAAGGATGTAAAGCATTACTTTTGGCGACTTACTTGTTTTGAATTGGTTGTGTAGATCAAGTGATTAACGATGTGTTTACGACCGGGAGTAGAAAGGATGGAAGAAGAACCGACCACACCTACCAACCCCCCCCCCGTTGATATCCTCACGGCTTGCCTTAATTGGCCCACCGGGGGACATCATGGTGCCAACTACACCGCTAAAAAAGTATTTGATTCCAGATTTTATTGGCCGACTATTTACCTGGATGCCCATGACTTGGTCACACGGTGTGACGCTTGTCAATGTCAAGGCAAAATCTCGCAAAAATATGAAATGCCCTAAAATGCAATTTAAGTATGCGAGATCTTTGACGTGTGGGGCATCGATTTCATGGGCCCGTTCTCGTCTTCTCGAGGGAATAAGTCATTCTCGGGAGCTGTTGTTCTACTTGTCTAAATGGATTAAATCAAAAGCGCCTCCAATAAACAATGCCGGTGTGATCATGGTAGTGTTTAGTTAAAGTGAAGTTGTGAAGAAAAGTATAGAAAGGTTGTGAAGGGTAGAGAAGTTGTGAAGTGCAGAATAGTCGTGTAGTGAAGAAGAAGTCGTGTGGTGAAGCCAAGTAGTGAATTGTCATGAAGTGGTACGATTAGTCGTGATAGATTGGTTTTAGCTAGGATTAAAACTTGACATTTTGCTTAGTGTCGGAAATTGGTGTAAGATAAGTTGTGTGCGGTCTTTTCCGTCTAAAGGGAGCTTGTTGACGTAGTGAAGAAAACTCTCGAGTTTGGTGCTCGGGGAGTGGAGTAGGGCGAAGAGGTTCTTCGTTATCAAACCACTATAAATCCTCGTGTTGTGATTTGATCTTTCCATCTCTTATCTCTTATCTTGCATATTTATTTTATATCTTATCGTTACTTGCTTGATAGTTAAATTCTTTATATTGTGCATATTGTGAATTCACATAAAGTCGAATCTAAGTTTTTATAAACAAACATAACATCACTTTAAAAAGCGGTAAACTATTCAACCCCCCTTTTAGTTTTCCACATTTTATTATCTAGGGTTGATATAGTGATCTTCATCATCCTACACTCTTGCCTAAGGTCTTCTAAACCTTAATCTTTTCAATACTTTACTTACATATTTTGCATTCAAGTTATCTTGTTAATCACCACTTAGGGTTTTGTTTTCATGAGCTTACAAAATAAAGTGTACATACATGATATTCAAACCTATGTATTGTGGTAGTGAAATAATGCTTAAAATACAAAGAACACACTTTTATAAGTATGGTTTAACTTATAAACTTCATGGATAAAATACTTGTTGAAAGTTTAAATACAAAGTTATACATATATAGAGATTATCATGAACACATTACTCGGACAAATGATAGACTAAAGGACTTAACATATATAATATTTGTGGTAAAAAATATGGTAGAGGACTTGTGTAATACATTTATGCCAAAAAGTTTATAAAAACAAGTTTAAACACTTTTTATCAAAAACTCAAAAACATTCGGTTTTAAAATGAAAACTAAACATTTATTTAATATTTTATTAAAATACAACATGTCACGAGGATCGTAAGCATATAAAGAACTCGAAAATTGAGCTATAACGAAGAAGTTACGCCATTTACAAGTTACAATAATAAATGCTTTTATAAAAAACAAATTACTGCTCATTTCAGAAACTTTTTGGAAAAATATTTTATTTAGATAGAACTTTTAATTACGAAAACGTGCTCTAAAGAATCACTAAAAACGAAATTAAAATAAGGAAGTTATGACTTTTACGAGATTACGATAATTAAATATATAAAAATAGCTTTATAAAATTTATAAACAGTAAAAAGTTAATGTTAATCAGTAATAAAAATATTATAAATATAATATTTTGATAGATTTTCTTAATGCGAAACCGTGGACATAAAGAACGTATTAAACGGAGTTAAAACAAGAAAGATACGCACTATTTTATACTTGTGCACTATTTCCTGACCTGAATAGTGTTGGTTCGTTTTTTTATAAAGTTTTACGAAACATTTTAAAATCACTTATACAATATTTATACATGTTTTTAACTTTATAAATATTATTTTACAAAGACGATTGAACCATTTATACGATTATATAAAAATACATGGTTATTATTTAACAAATGCGAGTTAAGTATTATTTCATTCTTTTAATTAATCAGAGAGTATTAGGTGGTGATGTAACACTATAACTTGTGATGCCGCATTTTACTAAACACATTATACTTATGTGACCTATATTTAATTAGGTTGCATTTGAGCTACTCGTGACGATTTTCATATTTGATTTCATATATTAATTACATTCACTGAGGTATGTTTATAGCCCCATGTTTTACTTGTTTTACATATATTTTTGGGGTGAGAACATATTGTGTACAAATCATTAAATGTTGATTTCCAAAAACTCATTACATGTTCATTTACAACTCGTTTACAAATTGATTTACATACACATTTACATATCTCATGATGAGATACAATACTTGATTTTATTTTTGGACGCAAACACATACTTGACTTTCACGCAAATGATTACGAATTAGCTTACGCGGATTGAACTGTTAACTACAAGTTGGTAGACGCGAATGTTATAAAATAGATCTATTCGGGTGTGACAGCCCCGTTCGGGTGATTAGCTATCACTGGTGTCGGACATTTTCCGACGCAACGTAACGTTTATACCATGTGGGTAGCGAAAGTATGACATTTACATGAACATAAACATTTATTCTACCTTGAATAAAGTGGCATACAAGTCTGAGCCTCAGTTTCAAGAACTTAGAGTAATCGTATTCACATATTTGGCAATACATACCTGAGACATTTCATAATATTTTCAATTATCATGCATACTTTGAACAATTGTGGTCCAACTTTCATACATACATTTTTGTGACAATTATAGGGGTTGAAATGGTCATACACACTCTGCAAATCTTTGGTTAAACATTTTCTCAAGTGAATTAGATGATTGGCTTACTTGATGTGCATTGGAGTCTAATTCAATAGACAGATTATTTTTCAAAACAACACATTTAGACGGTATTTCTCATGTGTGTGTGGCATTGGCTATATTGAAGTAACGCTCCCGGACATATTTCGCTGCCGACCTATTTTGTGATGGTGTTGACAGTTGCTACAAAGACAAAGTTGTAGGGCAAGGTAAATATTTACACACGACAATCACAAATGAACACATATACATTTCACATAACGAACATCCATCATCAACAAAGCTAATTAAAATAAGGTTAAATCCATTATAAGGGATAAAACATAAAATTTGGCATTAAAGCCATTACATAATACACTTAAACTACAAAATTAAAGAAAACAATTAAAAATCCTAAATCTTGGGATAGAAAGCATTTTCCTATATAATCCGAGGGGTGAGGTGAGGTGGTTATGCGGCTAATGCAGAAAGTTAGGTGGGTGTGATGGAGAGCCGAGGTGGTGGTATGTGCTTAATTACACATACCTTTTACCTATAAAAACGAGCCTAAATGACCAAAAACGGACATAAAATACCAAATATATGTTTGTTCTGCTTTATATACTGTGTAGGTAACGGATATTCACTAAAGGACAAAAACGAAGCAAAAACCGACAAAACCGAGCACGAGAATGGAAAGAGCGTGAAAAGTCAAAATCAAAGTCAAAAAGTCAAAGTGAAAGATCGAAGCCGAAGACGTGTTTATCTTAAATGGGCCAACCCGCACCCATTTAATAGGTCGGGCCAGCCCATTAAGCCCATATCTATAAACCTTATATGATAAAAAAAGCCCTAATCCAAAAACCACTAACCCGGCCTAAATTATAAGCCCAAACCCACTAAACCATAACACCCATTAACCATACACCCTAAACCCTTTACACCGTTAGTCCTTAGGGACTAACACAGCTAGTCCCTAACTTTTGCACCATTAGTCCCTACACCCTTAACCTTGTTACCCTTATCCTAACCCCGTTAACCCAAATCATATCAAAACCTTTTCCCGCCATTTTTACTATTTACCCGTCCCTTTCCTTTGCTCTGCACCACGACAAAGCACAAAACCAAACCAAAACCCCACCCCCAACAAGGAGACAAGACACCTTGGCAATCTTACGAAGATTGATTGGACAAGATGATTAATGGCTGTGATTAAATCAAAGAAGCACAAAGATGGATTAAAGGGCTATGATTGAAGCTTGGAGAGCACTCACACAAAAAACACAACCTGCACCTTAGTTTTTATATAAATAGATTAGATTTTCATTGTAACAGGGAGTTTTTTTATGTAGTGTAGGAGTAGTGTAGTCTTGTCTTTTAAATTATTTACAGCTTACTTGTCTTTACTTATTGTATTTTTAAATTTCAAGCATTGTAATCTTTTAAGGTTTAATGAAGTTTCAGTTTTTAATGTTTTATGCAAACTTGTTTTTAATCTTATGCTTTTTATGATAAAACTGTTTCCAAGT
>BQNB010028416.1:0-53471 GCA_026074375.1 Tanacetum coccineum | reverse complement strand
TCTTGTTTCTCTCTCTACATTCTTCCTAGTTTCTTCCTACTTTTCTTGTTCATCATAATGAAGTGAAGTGATTCTTGGGTTACCGACAGTTAGTAATAATGCAAACAATCTTTTAAAATCATTTTCCATTTTATTCAAATCCAATTTCATTGGATTTGCACTAGGCATTGGTGCCACAGTTGGTTTTGTCTCAGAAGGTGAAGATGGTGAACTTGCATTTGAAGGATTTTCAGAAGATATAAAAGACGATGAGAAATATTTTTGTTCAGCAGAAAACTACTTTTGTGGAACGAAATTTTGGTAAAGAGCATTTAACTTTTTGTAATCAATTGTATAAACATTTGGTTTTTTCTCAATAGCAATTGGATCTTTTAATTTGTTTTTCATTTTTATTCGAGTCTTGGTTGCATCATCAAGAATGTCCTTAGTATCTCTAATATTCACATGAATTTTAGAATCATCAAAGCAAGAGGCATCATATAATTTTGGATTTTGAGAAATTTCTTTCTTGAGAGTATAAGGATTTGCGTACCATAAACTATGTTTTAAATTTGAATGATAGAATGACATGGGTTTTGGTCCAAGCATAAACATTCCTTGTAAGGAGTTACTAATTTTTAACACTACATCTGTATTCTTTTTAGCTCTTGCTTCAAGATCTAGAACAATGTCATGGTATTTATCTTCGTTTTAACTCATTTTGCGTTTCAAAATTGTTTGAGTCTTTTGAAGTTTCACAGTTTGTCTGTTTAACTCAACAACAGACAACTTTAATTTATCACGTTGTTGTTCTAAATCTCGAATAGTGTCTCGATCATGAATAAATTGAGATTGTGACTCCTTTTCAAATTGTCTTGCTTTTCGAACAGCCACAATATATTCTTGAAAATAGGTAGTGTTATTTCCTTTGGTCATTTCAAAAACCTGAACCTTTTCCTTATATAACTCAAGCTGTTTAGTCAACACTGTGTTTTGTTGTTAAACTTTTTTAGCAATTATTTGTTGTTTCTCAGCTTCCTTAAACGTATTTCTAGCTAATTGCTCTAATTCATATGATTCTTGAATATTGTTATCGTATTCAACACTGCTACTATTAACATCTTCATTTGGTTCATCAAATATAATATTGCTATCAATTTGATCATCACCAATTATGTTGTTATGTGCGCTAAAACACACATCATTTGTACCCCGTAAAATGCTAATAAACAGACTAAAACACTAAAATATGGATAAATATGTTGCAAATATGTTTGTATTGTGTTTTTATGTCTTACAGGAACAACGAATTGAAAACAAAGCAAAAATGGTATTTTTCGGGTGACTTTCGACGACGTTTTTACGTTTATCGAGGTTCAAAAAAAGTCGTTAATAATTCTCGATCACACCATTGGAAAGAGCACGAAATTACGAGTCCAACGGTATCGGCCTTTCATATTTGAACCTTTTTATTTTGAACCTTTTCGTCCATGTTTGAACCTTTTGCTAATAATAACCCAGCCCAAACAAATTAGCCCTTATATATTAAATTTTAAATTCCTTTATTGAAGCTATGCTCTAGCACAGCGGTAAGCTTGCTAGAGCTATACTTCGATATCGAGAGGTCGAGAGTTCGAACCCAGGCTTGCTTGGTGTGAGGATTTTCCTTCTCGTGACACGTGGCCCACTCAGGTGGTGCCAAGTGTTGACCCGACCCGGTTCTCGACCCGACCTGACCCGGCCCAAGACCCGACCTGACCTGGCCCATGACCCGGTTAGCCACCACCGTTGACCGGTGGTCCGCGGTGGTTGACTGGTGGTCCGACAGCGGTCCAGCGGTGGTTGACCGGTGGTCTGTCGCCATTGACCACCGTCGACCGGTGGTCCAGCAGTTGTTGACCGATGGTTGAATGGCGGTTGACCGGTCATTGACCGACGCTGACGTGGATGCCACATCACTGGCGGCTGTCCAATAGGATGTTGCCACATGGCGCCGGCGTCGCCCTCTGACTGACAGGTACGAGGTATGATACGAGGTTGCAGTGGCGGCTGGCTAATAGAAGAGTGACACGTTGCGACGGCTTGGTGGCTAATGATTGAGTACGACGTACGAGGTGCAGTGCACGTGATCTGAGGTCATTTATGTCTAATGATTGGAAATGATTGGCTAAGGAATGATTGCGTTGATCCAAAGCAATAAATAAGTGGCTATGCATAAATGGAAGCAGCTGGAATGAGCGCAAAATGACCAATATACCCCTCCAACTTGGGCTATAAATGCAAATCTCCACCAGACGAATAGATGTATCGTTTCATTTGTATTTCTTAAATTTCCTGTAGTAGGTTTTAATTAGGAGTAGGAAGTATGAAACTAGTTTTAGATTTTTTTAGTTGATTATAGTAAAGCTTTCAAGCTTATTCTAGTTTATTGTAATCAAGATTTTGAGCTTATTAATGAAGATGTTTAAGGTTGGTTTTTATTAAATGCTTATTTTTTTCTTATTGCTTAATTTTCTTTTTATGCTTATTTTCTACTCTTTCTCTTCTTTTGCTTATTTCCAAATAAGCTCATGCTTATAGCTTACTTTTTGATCCCATCTCTATAGCTTATATTCTAATAAGCTACTTCCATTAGCTTATCTAGGACTAGGCTAATTTTATATCGTCTTCAATTTAGAGCTTTTCGAGTGAGCTTATTTTAGCTTATTTTCGATTGCTTATTTTTATTCAAGCTTATTTTTTTATATAGATCTAATCCTTAATCATACTCGATCTGAGTTTACTTGATTGAACACCTTAGTTTCGGGTGGATTAGATCTAAAGTTTATAGATCTTATATTTTAGTTATTTTCTAGCATAAAGTTTGTTGCTTTTTAATTTCTAGTCTTATTTTTCTTAGATTAAATCTTGAAAAAATACCCAATCTATGTTCACTTGATTGAACCGCCTTAGTTTGGGGAGATTTAGATCTAAAGTTTTCATCTTTTTATTAGCTTATTGTCTTTAGAATAAATTCTAAAATGGTTTTTGCTTATCTCATCTTTTTTTTCTTTTCTTGTCTTTACTTTTTCAAAAGTGTCTTATTGTTTGATTAAGGCTCGATTTCGAATGCATTAAAAAGGGTTCTTTTTTTGTCTGAGTATCCTACTACGACTTATTCATTAAGTCTGAGCACCTTTATATTCCAAGAGCTATATTATTTAGCTTAATTTAGTCATATATGTTCTAACTTTACTAGTTTTTCTTAGTAGCTTATTAAGCTAGGGCTATTCGAAGGGTACTTGTCGTTATTTGAGAAGTGGCTTATTTATAAGCTTATATTCTTACAATCCTTTCTTCGAAAAAAGCCTTGATAGTTTTTTAGTTTCTATTCTAGGTCTTTTATTTCAAAAGAGTTTTTTATTATTATAGATTTAATCTAGTTTTATTTTTTAAAAAATTTAGTTTCAAAATAGCACTTATTTTTTTCTAAAAAAGTTCTCCCCAATCTTATTCAGCTTATTTTGTCCTAACTTTCATGTCATATTTCTTATTTTCATTTTTCTACATCTAAAAGACGGAGTCTATAAAGGGTATTAAAGGTTGATTAATAGTTAATATTTTGATCTTTATAGTTTTTATGAAAAAGTAATTTGTAGATAAGTTGACCAACCTTTATTTGCTAATTAGTGAAGTAGAGCTTAAAAGTGATAAACTT
The DNA here is from genome assembly GCA_026074375.1 of Tanacetum coccineum. Lineage (NCBI taxonomy): Eukaryota > Viridiplantae > Streptophyta > Magnoliopsida > Asterales > Asteraceae > Tanacetum > Tanacetum coccineum. The sequence goes on along the minus strand of BQNB010028416.1, from coordinate 49,795 downwards.
ATTTGTTTATTAAGTTTATAAGATCGGGTGGTATTCGTTTAATTACGGCTCTTCAGTTCGGGTTCTATTTTCTAATCTCTTTTCAATTACTTAGATATGTTTATTTTATAGTTCATAATTTACTTTGCGTATTTGATTTTTGGCCATGCTTCGGTAGATTTATTTTTCGTTAAATGCTATGTTTGGTTAATTTGTATTTCGTTCATGAGTAAGCGAGTAAAATTACTTTGGTTTTGCTAAGTGATTGGTGATTTTGAAATTTAGTGGGTTTTAAAAAGGTTTAAAAATTTAATAGTCATTAGAATTTTCCAATTTACATACCGTCATTTACTTTTAATGCAATTTAAATACTTGTCATTTATTTCTAAAAGCCATTTCATATTTTACTTGTATTTAAATTCTTGAAACTTGTTTTTTTTTAAAGATTTTATTGCGTTAAACCTCTAAGCCCGCACTAAGGTAATATTTCACAGTAATCTTAGCAAAGTTATTTGTCATTTATATCTTTTAGATCAATTTTAGTGTAACCTTGTAGTTTTTAATCTTAAGATAGTTAAGATTTAGTCTTTTAATTTTTAGTTTAATAAAAATTAGGTTTAAACCGAAAACCTAAAACTTTTGATGGACAATCAGGCTCGAATTTAAACTTGAATCGTAGATTTCCATTCACCTTCTCACCGAGGAAAACGCATACCCGTGTGATTACTTTTTATTCTTTCATAAGAATAATTTGTATTGATACTTTAGCTGCGTATATGTTTTTGTATTTTAGTAAATATATTATTATATATATGTATATAATATAATATTTTACTATTTATATATATATATATTAATATATATATGTATTATATATATATATTATATATATATATATATATATATATATTATATATCGGAGGGTTTTATTTGATAAGCGCGTTTGTGAAAACGAAACGACCAGTATCATGTTGTTAATAATTTTAGGTTGCTTCGGATACTTTTTCTCTTGTTTATCTTTAGCAAATAATTGATTCACATAACTGGTGGATGGTGTTTGTACCTCACTGAGAAATGCATAATCATAGCTTGGCCCTGCATCAGAATCAAAGTTTGCTGGTCGAATTTTAGCCATCAAGCATATATTCGCACTTAATTCCTCAATTTCTTCCATCCGAGAAGCATCAGCAAAAAGAAAATTATTATGTTCATCAGTAAGAATTACTCTTGCTTCATCCTGTTTTGCTAGCAACATCTGTTCCATGAAGTACTTTGAATCCCAAACTATTGGCTTTGGACAGTTACGAGCATAATGACCTTTCTCGCTGCAGTTGTAGCATTGAGCATTTACAGCAGTTCCTGAAGACGTAGTTCGAAGAGTTCTCTGTATGTTTCCAGCATCATTCTTAACATTGTTACCCTCAATGATTTCCTTTTGAACATATGAACGTCTTGTAATTCTTCCATCAGTACCAGAATTTCTGCTTTGAATGTTTACTCTGTTACCTTGAACAATTGCTTGATTTTTGGTGTTAGAAGAAGTACAAAGATGATTATTTGTTGGATTAGAGATACGTTGAGTAATGGCACGAGCAAGTAAAATCATTACAGAAGTAAGTGGGTCTTCAAAAGTGTTTTGTACTGCATCCCCTTGATAATCATCATCATAATCAACCACTGAAGAAGGATGTGTGACATAATAAGGTGATGTAGTTCTGGAAGAGGAACCCGTATGTGCCACCAACGCAAGAGGATCATGTGATTTTTTAAGTTCTTTTCTCTAGATGCGTTTACCAGTTTCTTAAATTATTAAAGATAATCAAACAAATTATCGTAAGTATCCTCTGTCAATCTTTTTCCAAGACGAACTTGAGTGACATACTTCAAGCATTCAGGTTGTAAACAATTTAGGAACTTTATGTTAACAGTGACTTCTAGAAATATGATTCCATTTCTTTCCAGATCATTTATTAGCTGAGCAAAACGATTATAGACTGACACAAGTGCTTCTCTTGTTTCAGCAACGAATTGATCAAACTCATTATTGAAGCGTGTTTCCCTATCAACTTTGTTTTGCATAGTTCCTCGCATTAAACGTTCAACTCTTTTCTACATGGCTTATGCAGTAGTGCAAGCATCCACAGAGTTATATATGTCATTTGGGATAGAGATTAAAATTAAATTCATTGCTTCAATCTCAGCTTCATAGCGTTTTAAATCATCTCCTCTTAAATCCTCTTCTTTTTGCATCCTTGGTTCTTTAGTTTCAGAAGGAGTGAATTCTTTAAACTCATATGGACCTTCATCAATTGCCTTGTTAAGCCACTTTCTATTTTCTCTCTTTCAATTGAGGTACCTTCTAAAACGACTTGCCCATGGTATATAACTACCTCTTTCAAGCATCGAAGGTCTAGTCCCAGAACCGGCATCAACAAGAGATTGTTGATGTGTATTAGACGTCGACATATCTTGTAACTCAAAGATTGGATCTTTGTAGACGAAAAAGAGTTCTATTTGTGATATTCCAGAATCTTTAATACGTGTTGAGTTTGACACGTGTCACAAATTCAATGTCCAAATTCGGAAGTAAGAAACGTGTCTAAAATACATAATTTTGGTAACACTGTTCTCGAACAACACTAATCTCGGACAACACTAATCTTGGTAAACTAAAATTCGGAATATTTTTCAGACAACAGTAAACTTGGACAACTTAAAAATTCGATATCTATACTTTTTGAAAAACCTTTCAATCAAAATTCGATATAACTATCACGATGAAACCGTAATAATATCAATTTCGATGAACGTTGATCCGTTTAAGATGTTTTCTGAAAATGAATATCACAATCTTGATGAAACCGAAAATGTAATTTTCACACTTTGAATTCAAAAATGACCACAATTTCGATAAAACCAAAAAGGATGATCACTTTACAATCCACAAATCCGTATTAGAATGTCAAAAATGATCCTTTTTCCGTTTATCACAATTTTGATAAAACCAAAATTATGACAAAAATGTGATATGATATTGAATTTAACTTTCCTACCACAATTCTTGATAAAACCGAGAACTTGTGTATCTATTACAACATTTATGCTTAATTCCGAGAATGAAACGTGTTCCTATTACATAATTTTCGATAAAACCGAAAACTTGTGTACTAGACCAATCTCGATAACAATTTTCGAGTTTGACAAAAAGCACCTAGAATACGATTTTCAATACAATCGAAAACACGTATATCTATTAAAACTCGATCTATAACAATAAGAACTTCCAAAAATGAGAAAACTACAATAAACTCCTTCGTATCAACCAATAACCTTGTCAAATTTGTATAAAACGCAAGAAGAATACTGAAATTACTTAAAACTAGCCAAAACGATCACGTCTTATCCATATATGCTGTCGAAAATGAGTATATACGTGTAATATAACATCAAAAATGCTCAAAATGCTCAAATCACCACACGAAACCACTGAAATCCACCGAATATCAATCACGTCATCCTCGATAACAATCTTGATCACAAAATAGATCACTCTCAATCTCTAATGGCGTATGATACCACTTGTTAGGTCTTGATTTATCTTGAATCACACGATGTAGAACGGTTATGAGTATAGAGAATTAAGAGAGGAAGGCAAGTCTTTCATAATTTTATAAAAAAAGAGAAAAGAGAGGGAAGGTGAGTTTGTTACAAGCCTTAATCACCTAATGATGATTAGGTGGGTATTTATAGGAGAAGGAGGTTAGCTTCCCTTCCTTTATTTTCCTAATTTTGCAATCTAGTCCATATTCTTTGGATAATATGCTATTTTTCACTTTTAGCATATTTCTCCTTATTACAAACTACTTTCTACTTTGTAAAATAAAGACTAAACACTAATAATAAATAAAACCACTTAAAGTATCATAATCGACACTTTTCTGATCCTAACATGTATTATGATAAGAATGAAACTAGAGTGTGCAGATTGATTAAGTCTCTATATGGATTAAAACAAGCTCCAATGCACTGGAATGAAAAATTGACCACTACTTTGATTGAAAATGATTTGGTTCAAAGCAAAAATGATTATTCTTTGTCTATGAAAAGTAAAAATGGTTTGTTTATTGCTACACTTGTATATGTTGATGACATTGTAATTATCAGGAATAACGAGGTTGAAATTGACAAGTTCAAAAAGTTTTTAAGTACAAAGTTTATGATCAAAGATCTTGGGTTACTTAAGTATTTTTTGGGAATTGAGGACTTGGAAAATTAAAATTTTCTTTGTCTTTCTCAAAGAAAATAATTTCTAGAATTCTTGTATGAGTATGGGTTGTTGGGTTGTAAGCCTGCTGCTACTCCTTTGCAGCAGAATGTTATTCTTAGCCATATGGAGTCTGATAATGATAAGTTTTTATCTAATATGTCTGAGTTTTAAAAGATTGTTGGCAAGCTTATATACATGTATATCACTAGACCAAATATTTCTTATGTTTTTCATTGTCTGAGTCAGCATATTCATGCTCCTCTTCAGTCTCTTTTTGTTGCTGCTCTTAGAGTTCTTTGATATCTTAAAAATACTCCTGGAACTCGTGTTCAGTTTAATAAGGTAAAATATCATAGTTTATGTGCTTTCTCTGATGCTGATTTGGCTAAGTGTCATATGACAAGAAAGTCTATTTCAAATTTTTCCTTGTATCTTTGTAACAATTTAACATCATGGAAAAGCAAGAAACAAGCAACCATTTCTAGGTCCTCTAGTGAATCTGAGTATAGATGTTTAGCATCTACTAGTTGTGAACTTATCTGGGTAGTAATTTTTTTAAAGGACTTAGAAGTGGATGGTTTGTTACATGCTCATCTTTATTGTGATAACAGTTCTACTATTCAAATTACAGCAAATCCTATTTTTATGAAAAAAACTAAACATTTTGAGATTGATCTTCATTTGGTCAGGGAAAATTTTTCATCATGTGTTATTTAAACTTTGAAACTTGCTTCTACAAATAATATTAGAGATATATTTACAAAAGGTTTGAGTATTACTCAACACAATTTTTTTTGTGATGAACTTAGTTGAGTTGACATGTTCAGACCATGAGTCTGAGCGGAGATGTTGAGATGCATGTCTGCATATTTGCATACTCATGGTATGTTACAGTGTAAGGACTAATCATGCCTTTATTCTAACAGTTTAGTTTTGTATAGTGTGTGTTTGGTTTGTATTTTGTTGGTTATTCATTCTTCAGGGGTTGAAGTGAAAATATGTGGCTTATATAAGCCCTCTCATTCCCAACTGTAGGCTTACAACTTGATATCACTTTCTCTTTCATAAAAAATGATCTCTAGTCTTTCTATTGTTCATTATATTCTGTTGTAACAAGATTGTAACAAGATCATCTTGATCTTGATAGTATTAGTTTGGTGTAATTATTTTGGTAGTTGTATTGTGTTGTATTCTTGGTTTACATCCGTTGGGGACAACTCTTTCTTTTGTATGCAGGTTAGAACTCAGTTGAGGACTAATAATCTATAGCTTTTTAGTAATAAGAATAATCACCAAGGGGTGGTTGGTTGGGTGATTTATTATGGTGTTGCTGTTCTTAGATAGATTTTAGTCTAATTTACAACAACAACTTAATTTTTGTTATCAAAAACTTAATTTTCGTCCTCGTTAATCCAACGGTTATCCATATATAACTAATCTTCGTATAATTTTGAACCAAATAAAGTAAAAAGTGATCCGTAATTTGAAAAATTATGATAAATGGCGGAACCTCATAATTAAATACGGTGTAAGTAATTATTGACAGTTTTTACGTTGATTAGATGATTAATTTCAATTTTATATTTTTGTGTTTGTGAAAATCAAACCCTAACTTTTTGGTGGTGAATGAAATAGGTTTCGAAGATTTTTGGTTTTATTATAAAATTGCCCTTTGATGACATCAAATAACGTTACATTTGTACCATCATTTATCCCAAATAAATTATCCACTTTTATATAACTATTGCAAGAATTGTTACTTAATTGCTTCAAGTTGTTAATTACAGTAATTACGGAGTATTTTGTGAAGACAAGCTAAAATGCGCACATTTTGGAGCTTAAACGATGATATTTGAAGATTACTTATTTTTGACCCTACACGCCGTATCCAGCAAAGAAGATACGGCGTATCAGCACCTGGACTTCACAAGAAAATGCGCATACTTAATTCCCAATACGGCGTATCCTATTGCCTACATACGTCGTATCCAGCCTGGATAAACAATCAAAGATCCTGCAATAAATATAAAGAAGGAAAGATATATTTGATTGATTGTGAACGTAGCGCGCACTCCAAGGAAATTACCCTTATACGCCGTATTGACCTCATTCAATATGGTGTATCCACCAATTTTCAGAGCCTATAAATAGAAGACTCAAAATGAGTTTTCGGTGTGCAAAATCATATTCTCTATACCATACACATAAAATTTGATTTTCTAAAGAGAAGAAGAGCAGCCAAAGGTCAAGCATTAATCACGATTCCATAGAAGACACCATGTAATTCCTATACTCTTGTAATCATTTAATTTTTGGTATTGTTCGGTAAAATGTTTAGTTTACCTTGGTTAATTGATCACTCTTGTATAATTATAATGGTTATGGGCTAATACCCTCGGGTATTAGCCATCTTAATGAAGATTTAATGTTTGGTTTGCTTTAATCCGACTTCTTAATTTATTGTTGATTGTTAAATTATGTTTATCACCTAATACTTGTCTACGTGTTTGAATATGCGACCTATCATTCAACTCGGTCTAGTGATACTAACCAAGTGATCTAGATACTGGGATAGCTCTCCATATCGTGTTTTATATTATTTGACTAATAGGATCACAAATAATGTTCTAACTTTGCCTTTAAATTATAAGCTTAGTTGGACTGGCAGGTGACTCGTATGTTTCAACAAGTATGTTCTTAATTAATTGGTAAAGACTTAAACAATGAACTACCAGTATATAAAATACCATCAAACAGTAAGTGGGTAAAGTCTCGATGGTCTAGGGTTTCACAAGATCACCATTGCTTTAATCCCTAGATAGATTATAATTAAACTAAAAGGATGCTTTATGCGGATACGTTAATTGTGACAGGATTCAACGTGTCTAGGTCTTAGGATGATGTCCCGCCTAAGTCTTAAGAATGATATGCCGCTTCGAGATAAGTAATCATTGCACTAAACAAACAAACCAGCATTTAATCGAATTTAATATGGCTAATATAGTTTTCTATCATTTGGCTTGTACCGCTCTTTTATCTTCTGATTATCTTCTTGTATGCTTATTGTGTTTTGAATTAGTTATTGTCACCATAAAACCTGTGCCAGTCTCTCAGTCTAAAAACCCCTCATTATCATTAGAACTAGGTTTGGCATAGGTTTAACAAGTAAGTAGAATTAACTAGATAAATTAGATTAATTAAAATATTGATAGAATATAAGGTTAACGACCTCGCTCTTAGTGCTCGACTCCCTACTTACCACGAAACTCCACCCGATCGGGTACATTGCCCGTTAAAGTGTTGTTTTAGGATAAGTCGGCTAAATATAAATTTAAAACTTGGTAATCAATAAATTGACCCTACACGACATCACATCAAGCTTTTGGCGCCGCTGCCGGGGAGTGAAAAAGTTTAACCTTTAATTTTATTAGTATTTCTAACCATTAGCTTAGAATAATTTAATTAGCATGATTTAATTCTGTTTATATTTAATTGTGTGTTTAAATTTCAGCATTATTTAATTGTTTTCAAAGTACTTTGTTCTGGTAGACCACCTGATACGCCGTATCCACCGGTTGGATACGACATATCAAACCTTCTACTCAGACAGCGTATTGATCTCTGCAATCTAAACAACGTATCTATTCTTCCAAACAATATGGCGTATTCTGTAACATCAATATGACGTTCTGACCTATAACAGATCTATATGGCGTATTCAAATCAATTAAATATGGCGTACTGATCACCTGATACAGTAGCAATAACGATTTTTTGTATTCTGGTTTCCTATCCTGCTTTATGTGTTCTCTTCCCTGAGGGCACATCCTATTGATCATTTATTCTTGTTCTCAGGAAAATTAAGACATGAACCATGACGAAACATAAATCCAAAAATAACACTCGAACCACTTACGATTCGGACAGCGCAACACGAAAGCTCAACATGGAAACCACAATTGAGATTGGGGACGAATTTGTGAAAATACTACAAGATAATGCCTTCAATGGAATAGACGGGGCCGACTTTGTCAACCACATTGCGAAAGTACTGGAGATATTATAATAGATTAAAATTCTTAATGTCGATAAAGATCAACTTCGGTTGCACGTTTTCTCAATTTCACTTAGTAGACATGCAAAGGAATGGTGGGACGATAAAATAAAAGGTACGGTCACCACTTGGAATGAACTGAGCGAGAAATTTTTCCTTAAATATTATCCACTGTCCCGTACTTGCAATAGTAAAATCCCAGACGACCTGGACAACGAGACAAATTATCTTGAATTTCTAAAATGGTTTTGATCCAAATTCAAAAACCATTAGAACATGGACAGAAGCAGTAAGAATGGGCTATGGAAATTTTATGTGTATGAATATAGCACAGAGGGATGAATAAGAAACGCTGACAAATGCGACGAACCCTGCAATAAAAGCCGAAAAAATTCCTGTTCTGACTCGTTCTTTAAGCCTTATTTGGACGCACAAGAAGGGAATAAAATCTACAATTTTAAAGAAAGTAATCAGTATCCCCCTCCAACACTAGTTCCCATTAAGTACGACGTCAATAATCTAGATGAAATATGTAAATCCGAGGAATTCAAAATCATACGATACTCAATAGGGACGGATAAAGAATTTATTACCATCAGTCCAAGCAAATACGCCACTTGGGGAAAAACCTATGGGTCCATGTCTTGCATCTACCACGACCTCTTCAACAAAAAGTTTCGCGAATGGCTGGTGAAGCGCACCAAATAGCAAGTTGAAATAAAAGAAAAAAAGTCTAACTTAAAGACTGGTTGAAAGAAAAGTGCTTACCGGGAGACAACACGACTGCTTTTAGTTGTTTGATTGTAATTTTAAATTGTTTGATTGAGTCTGTCTTCACAGACACTCAATACGGCGTATCGAACCTCTATGGGTACGCCGTATCGACCTGTCTGGACGTTATCAGTCTTTAATTTCTGCATTTAATTTCCTGCAAAACTTTAAAACATTTGTTTTTATAGGATGCAATACGGCGTATCCTTGGGTTTGGGATACGGTGTATTGAATACATGTACAATATGTGTGTTTATTTCCTGTATTGTAACCATTTGTATAACCGAGATAGGAATTTTATCTTCTAAACTTTTATGCAAGACCTTGCTGTAAAGAAATCGACGATATGGTATACTCTGAAAAAGACGTGTGTTGAACTCATACGGGCATTCTGATGCCTCGTCAACACACTTTTGCTCAAGAACTCAAATTAGAGAATCATCCCGAGCAACATATTAAGGGAGTTCCTCGTTCTAAATCTATTTCCCATTTTCTTTAATTACTTTATCTATACAACGAGGACATTGTATAATATAAGTGGGGGGTGGAGAATTAGAATACCTACCTGTCCTTTCTTTTACAAATAAAATGCTCTATGCTTAAATTATGCCAAATTAAAAAAAATTAGCATAACTTTTGTTAAAATTACTAGTTACATGACCTCGCGCACTATAACCCTTAATACCAAATTGTAAGAATTAAGCATATTCCGTTTCCAAATATTTACTAATAATTCCACAAAAATTATGAATGTGCCGGTGATGTAGTGGACTTTAAAACTTGGCTTGATATATCACTTGAGACCACAATAATGAGTACTATGAACTTAGATGAAGTAACATATTTAACTGGTAAATTTCTAGGAAAACACTAAAAAGCATATATGTTGTGTAATTAACTAACTACACTGGTTAGTTAAACCCCATGTAACCCTTTGCTTACTCTCAGTATAAGAGTAAGATTCCCCTAGAAAAACCTGTTGAGCCATTTGTGTCTTTTTCGCACCAAATGTCTATTTCGTTACACCTTTACACCTTAGCCTACCTTGTAGATTAAGCCTATTTAATCAAAGTTGCTAGTTGCTTTTGTGTAAAGTTTTGTATTTCCTGTGTCAAAGTGAAATTTTATATCTCCGGTTAGGTCGGGAAACTGCACAATGCAATGGGAAAATATGTAGCTCGTGTATTTTGCTACTTTCGCGATTATGTATTATGTCCAAAGATGAAGTGTTGAAAGAAAAAATTATCCGGATGAATTATGATGGTGAAGACGGTGAAATTACACCAAGATTTATGTTTTTTTTTAAAATGGAAAAATAGAAAACGGCATCAAAAAAGAGGAGGAAAGATGATAATCGGTTCGTTGAACTTAAACCGATGAAATACTTGGAAGGATCGATTATTCGTTGATATATGGATAAAAATCAACAATGTATAGTTTTGTATAAAGTGGTCGATATCACCGCTTTTGTAAAAGTATGTAAAGTTTGGGACGATTAGGAATTGACCGTTATGGGAACGCCAACTTAGGTTGTTTTTGTCATTTCTATGATCGAGGACGTTGTATAAATTGATGTTTTTAAAACCTGTGAACGTCCAAGAAAAGTTACAAACTATCTACAATATACCTTATTGTTCAGGCTTAATCTATTTGTTTTGTGAATTTTATTTAAACAACAATTGACTTCCCTTTTTTTAGCAACTAACCTTAGGTTTTACTCGAACGAGGTTGAGATCGAGTCATGCATGTCTGATTTCGTCATTATGGTTCGAGTAGTGGAAAGATTCAACCCACCTTGTGTTGTTTATTACTTTTGTTAAAGTTAGAAGATCCCTACCCTATATCGTCTCATCCTAACCCTTGTCAAACTCGAATTATGATGTGATCAGAATTGTACATGTCTATTCGTCATTAACAGTCGTGTATGTATATCCCAGCCACCTTGTATAGTGTGGACTTATCGATTAAAGATTGTTAGATATGAATCAACCTAAGCCTAATTACCCAATTTACCTTTTGACTTGTTTCTCCTTAGCTCTAGTGGTGGAGATGTATATCCTTGCCAAGCATATGATAAAAAACTAATCACGATCGATCAAATGAGCGTACTAATTAAATGTTACACCATAATTAGTTGAGTGATCTGAGTGTTTCATTTCCATATTTCGCAGTGCTGTTTTGGTCTTGAACAGATGTGATTTAAACGAAAGAAATGCTTAACGGAAAAGTCCTTAACTTCGGTTGGGATATATTTTCAATAAATTTCTAGAATCTACTTGAGGACAAGTAGGATTCAAGTGGGGAGATATTTGATGACATCAAATAATGTTACATTTATACCATCATTTATCCCAAATAAATTACCCACTTTTATATATTATAAGCAAGAATTATTACTTCCTTGGCTTCAGTTTGTTAATTGCAGTAATCACGGACTGATTTGTAGAAGATAAGCTACAATGGCGCACAATTTTTGGAGCATAAACAGTATGAACTTTGAAGTATACTTATTTCTGACCCATAACGCCGTAATCCAGCAAAAAGATACGCGTATTAGCACCCGTACTTTCAAGAAAACGCGCATACTCAATTCCCAATACGCGTATCCAACTGCCTACATACTGCCGTATCCAACCGGATAACAATCAGAAGATCCCGTATAAATAAATAATAAAGAAAGATATATTTGATTGATTGTGACGTAGCGCATACTCCAAGGAAATTACCCTCGATACGCCGTATTGACGCTCAGTCAATACGGTGTAATCCAACAATTTTCAGAGCTATAAATAGAAGACACAAAAAATGATTTGTTCGGTGTGCAAATATCATAACTCATACCCTATACATAAAATTTTGATTTTCCCTAAAGAAATAAGAGCAGCCAAAAGTCAAAGCATTGATCGACGATTCCCATAAAGACACGTGTAAATTCCTATACTCTTGTAATACATTTAATTTTTGTGGTATTGTTTATGGTTAAACCGTTTGAGTTACCTTGGTTAAATTGATCAGTGCTATGTATAATTACAAAGGTTAAGGCTAATACCCCGTGTATTAGACCATCTTAATGAATATATAATGTGTTGGTTAGTTTAATCTGATTGCTTAATTTTTCATTGATTGTTTAATTATGTTTATCACCTAATACTTATCTACATGTTTGAATATGCGACCTATCATTTAACTGGGTCCAGTGATACTGATCAAGTGATCTAGATACTGGGATAGCTCTCTATATCGTGTTTTATATTACTGGACTAATAGGATCACAAATAATGTTCTATCTTTGCCATAGAACATTACTATCTTTGTTAGACCGCAAGTGTACCTGTATTTTTTCAACAAGTAAGTCCCTTAATTAATTGGTAAAGACTTGGAACAGTGAACTACTATTATTATACAATACCTACCAAATAGTAAGTGTTAAAGTCCCTATGGGCTATGGGTTTCACAAAAACACCATTACTTTTAATCCCCTAGAAGATTATAATTAAACAAAAAGATGCTTTTATTGCGGATCACGTTAATTTGTTACAGGATCCAATGAGGTTCTATGTACTTCGGATGATGTCCCCCAAAGTCCTTAAGAAAGATAAGCCGGGTCTTCGAGATAAGTAATCATTGAACCAAACAAACAAACCACATTTTTAATCGGAATTTAATATGGCTAATATAATTCTATCATTTGACTTGTACCTACTCTTTTATCTTTTGATTATCTTCTTGGCATGCGTTATTGTGTTTTGAATTGATTAATTGTCACCATAAACCTATGCCGAGTCTCTTATGCAGAAAATCCCCCATTATCATTATAAACTATGTTTAGCAATAGATAAATAAATTAATTAATATACTAAATAATAAATAGGTTAACGACCTCGCACTTAAGTGTTGTGACGACCCTAACTTACCACGTAAACACTACCCGAATCGGGTAACACTTACATGTTAAGAGTGTTGTTTTGAGATAAGTCGGCTAATATAAATTTAAAACTTGTAATCAATAAATATGACCCTACAGCTGACAGCACAAACACCGCCTAAAGAGTATAAATCACATACGCCTGAAAAACATTGTATTGAAAGTATAATGAAAAATAAGAGGATTCCGATCTTTTGATATCTATATTAAATAGTAAAGAGAAAAACACATTTTGGCTTAAAGTGGGTTGTAACTTAGGCAATTAAACAATGTCACATTTTAGCCACTTAGTATTTTAGGTTTCAGTGTTGATATTTGATACAACCGCTAGGCGGGTGGAAGACTGTGGGTTTTCGATATAAAAGATGTGAATTCCGCATTCTTCTTAAACACTCTTCAACAAATATTGTTTTAAATGCTCTCCTATTGGACAGATGGTCCATTAATTTTAAAATCAAGCAGTGTTTAGCGCTCCTTAATTGTTTCGGCCAATTTTTTCTAACTAGCACTTGGATTGTTTTGTGGAGAGGTGATTTTTTAGGCTTTCTGGGATCATAATATGCAAATTTTATTTAGATTCCTCAACCAAGGTGTTGTAATTAATTGCTTTTACTTTTCATGCTATTGTTGGATTTTGTGAGTAATGTTTTTTTATTTACATGGTATAACTATAAGTGGGTTTTAGTTGAGGTCGTAAGTATTATTGGGATTTCATTTTTGTTTTCAATAAGATGTGAATAAGATTTTTTGACTAAAATGTGAAATGCTTCTTAGGTAATTATAGTTGCTGAATGAGAAAAAAATATTGTCTATGAGTTATTGATGATAAACATGGTCAACCAGGATTATGCATAGTATATAAATATGAAAACATTTAAAGTGCAAATCTATTGAAACTTTTGTACAAGCGATTGATAGAACATGGTCACGGGTTTATGCTATAGATAAATTGCAAACATAGACATGAAAATCTTATAGAAACTTCTATGGTAAGCTATCGTTTTGGGAATTAGGTTATAAGGTCCTTAATAAAAAGAGTTATTGAAAAAGTGAATAATGCAAAACGATTATAGGTTTCGATAATCTAAATGTTTGTATTTTATATGGCCTGAATGAAGTTTGGTCTTAGAAATTTTGTACGATAGTGAAATCATAATTGAAATTGCAGGTAACAATAGATCCAATATGCTGATGTACATAAATACTGTGTTAAGTAAATTGTAGTTTATTTGAGCCTATATATGTAAAAAAATTGGTTCATAATATGTGTTCTCTTGATAAGAAGCATCGCAAAATAAGTTGTTCCTAATGTTGCTATAGTTTGATATGTTTTCGTTTGTATTGAATATTTGTTTTTTAAGTAAACTGTGGTCGTCGGTGGATTCTGGTAGCATTTAAAGACTAATGTTTGCTGCTAGATGATTATATTATATGGCTTGAGATAATTGTGTGGGCTAAAAGATTTGTCCTAGAGAATCGAACCAATATTTAAAATATGTGCATGAAACAAGTACATTCAATAGATGAATTCCTTAAAAAATGCCATTGATATATTGACTTTTCAACCCTGAATGTAAGAAAATGTGGATCATTAAAACGTTGCATTAAATAAGAAGCATTGAAAAATAATGAATTTAAATGTTTTAAGTGGTTTATGGCTTCTTATTTGCTGTTTAATTTATGAGCCAATGTATAAATTGATTTAAAAATAATGATCCAAAAATCTTATCAAGGTTTGTCCTTGTTTTATTCTACCAAATTAGACTGCATCTTTTTTTATGATATTTCAGAGTTATTTGAAGCCATTATTAAATGAAATGAAAGTTCTAATTTGAAATCAATTTGTAACCTGGTTATTCATGTGTTTTTCCAGAAAATATGTGCATTGTGATATCAGAAGTTTCCAGCAGACGCCTTGATTGTAGCACATGTACCGTATTTTGTTTATGTTAATATTTTATGTTCCTTAAATTACACACTTGACAGTAGATATAGTTACATAATCTGGGCATGTGATGCATTGCTTTAAGTACTTTTGTTACTCTTTTGGATGTTGCGAATTGATGGTTTAGAAACTCATCTAATAATATGCTCGCTATTTCACTTGACAGTAGATATTGTTAGATAATATGGGCATGTGATGCATTGTTTTAAATATTTTTGTTTCTATTTTGGATGTTGCAAATTGGTGGTTTAGAAACTCATTTAATAATCTGCTCACTATTTGATTTAACATATGATCTGCTAATTGGTGAGGCGATATTTAGGCTGCATGAAAATAAGGCTTGATAAAAAAATTATCTTTGATTCTAGAATTTGATGTGTTTACAATATTTTTTATATGGGAAGTATGTGTCGTTGTATAAAATAGGTTTCAATTGGTATATACGGAAATGTTTTAGCTTCTAGCGCTTGCTGCCCTTAAACGTAGCCTTACGATTGTGTTTATGTTTTTAAAGTTCTACAATTAATTGTTCTTATATTTGAATTCTATTTTAAGGTAAACATGTTTGTGCAATTGTCGTTTTTTTCGTTTATAATGAAGAAGGTTATCAATCGTAGCTAAAATTGATTAGTTTTTCTTGCACTTGTTTAAGAAAAATAAAAGGTTAACAATGAAGATCTATTATGCATGCCAAATACACGATTGACTTAACTGTTACAGTTTGTTGCAAAGACGAGGCCGGTTGTTCCAGCAGTATGTCGTGACCGCCTACTGTAGCATCGAAGTAAACAAGGTCTACTAGATTTTTCAAAGTCAAAACGGCATCATGAACAAATACCTATCGGGATTATATGACGAAATTATGAGCGGTGATTATGACGGAAGCTGGTATGGGGACTATCTTTTTAGTATCTTTTATCGGTGGTCCACGATATATGCATAGCCATTACATGGATGCGCTCGTCATATGCTGCATAGGGATCGTCAGTTTTCAGGCGTTAGTTTCTTGGTTATTTGATTATTTTCTTTTGTTAGTCTTAAATTTTGTGAAAAAAAGGGATTTTATAAAATAATGTTACTAACAAAACGTTCTCTTTTCTATTCAGGCTATCAAGGAAACTTTAACTACACATATTGTTATTGTGGTAAAGAGTGTGAAACAGATCAAATTAAAGGTTCTTTATTATGTTTGGGGGAGGGTTTTGTTAGAAGACATGGCCAGAACAAATGGCCACCTCCATAACCCTACGGAGCCATTGTGCATGCTGCACTATTTTTAATGGGTTCTCCATGATTTTGGGGGATGGTTTTGCTAGAATTCATTTTTTAAACCGAAAGGAAATATTGAGCACGGTATGCTAAAATAGAATAATTTCTTACAGCATGCTATTATTTTTTTAGTAAAATATATATTTTCTTATCAAAATTATAGCTATACAATTTTTTTCGCATTATTCATTCACATATTAAATAAAATGTGTTCATGAATTACGTCTAAAAGTGAACCGCATCTTTAAACTAGCATGTGATGATTATAATATATATCAAAACATTTGGCGAATGGTGACCAAGTTTTACAACTATACATTTTATCTCTTGCATTGTATGTAAAAAAGTAGTTGATTGCTATATATAATTGCTTATTAAGCATAACATTTGCTATATGTAACTATTTGATGATTGAAACAACCACAGATTTATGCAAATTTTAGTTTTTGTTATATATCGTATGTTTTTTTGCAGCTAATTTTCATTTTGCTTTGCTATTTGTATTACATAGCATCTCTTTGCACGCTTGTGTTCTAAATCAATAGATCAGTTTCTCGGTAGTATGTTAATTATACATATCGTTTGTGTTTTAAATACAAAAATGAACAATGTTTCAGGTAACACAATATGTTCACGCGGAAATCGCATTTTTGTTTCTAAAAACGTGGAAATATTCTGGAATAATTTCGCTTCATTTTTGTCCCGATTCACCAACTCAGGTACTAATTTGTTTGTTGCAGCAGATTTTGTAGAATTTACACTATTTTGTGATAAAAGTCTATCTTGTTTTTATTTTTTTATTTTATGGCATCACACGAATCGCCTTCTTCTCCATTGAAGTCAGATTTTATCCGTCTGATCTCACGGTTTGGAGCGGCCAGTAGAAAAACATAGAGTTGCGAATTGGAAGCGACATTTATATATCAGCAAGTTGTGTTGGTCAATAAAAAGGTGGATTAACTGCAAACGTGTGACTCAAAGGAAACCGAGTTGTGCATGTCATTTGCACTTTACTCTAACTGATTATTTCAGATATACCAAAAAAAGAAGTACCTTACTTCCCTACATAATTGACCCAAAGACTTTTATAGCCAGTAGCTCATAGGTTTCGTTGGTAAAGAATGATAGTCAGCTTCACTAAGAATACTATCAAATTGCATCAATCATTAGTTGGCATATCCATTTACACTTTGCCACGGATATCCATAGTTTAGGAAAGAAGGACCTGAAGAAGAAGAGGAAGTCTGAGTGCAGATTGGTGTGTATTTAAGAGATTGTATGCTATTAATACGTAAGTGAAATAGACAAGAACGTTGGTGTATAATTAAGTTTTGGTGAGTCTCAAATTGTGTGGTTTCTCCTTCTAAGACGGTTATTTTTGATGATGTTGTGTCGTATTCTTTTTATTGGAGTCGGTTTAGATGTAATGTGTCGTTTAGTCGGGTTGATTGGCTAAAAAATTCTCATCTTGTAACTTTGTAATTCTTCTAGCTTCTTGCTAGTTTTTTAATAAAGTGTTGTTCAAAAAAGAAAAAGAAAAAAACTTTGTATTAAAGGGCAGTACCCTTAGCGTGTGTTCCCTTTACTATAAAGTAATATAAAGTTTATAATTAAAAAATACACGTTTTTCAACGGAAGTTTAATATTAAAAAAACTTACAAAATGCACCCTCAAACTAAGTGACAAGTTACTATAACGACCTTGAACTTTTATATATTTACGACTTTTTTACATAACAAACTTTATTTATCAAATATGGAACGTATATCTAGCGATTCATTCGTAAAAAATATGCCATTGGAAAGATCTTCAAATTGCGAACAAAACGATCCCAATGTTGCATTGCTTATGATATATGCACGATTTCATAAAAAATGTTGAAGTTTAATATATATTTTTTAAATAGAAATATAAAACCGTACTATACGGAAATAGTCTTTGAGGTTATTGGTCCGTTGCAAAGTTGGTCCCAAATGACTAACTTTGCAACGGAACGCTAACCGAAAGACTATTTTCGTAAAAAAATCTAGAAATAATTTAAGAAAATGGTCCTTGGGTTATTGGTCATCTGCAAAGTTAGTCATTAATGACTAACTTACTATACGAAAATAGTTTTTAGGTTATCGTTTTGTTGCAAAGTTAGTTTTTCACGTAAAACTTCGCGCTCAGTAGCGGGGTGCGGATAAAAAACCTCGTTAATATAAGTGTTGGTATTAAAATAAATTAAAAGCAATTTGAATTTGATTTATTATTTTTCTTCCAAATACAATAATTATCAGATATATAAAGAGATACAAAATGCTTCGCAGTAACGCACGATCGTCTAATTTCTGGTTAATTACTCCCTTCGTCCCAAATTAATAGTCCACGTTTCCTTTTTGGGATGTCACAATTTAATTGTCCACTACTAAAAATAAATAGAAAAGTTTGATAAGTTTACTATATTGTCTTTGTTTGAAATTATGATTACAAACTTAAAAATAAAATTTTAATTAATTAGTTAATGATAAAATTGTCACTCTGCTAAAAAATAACTAAAAAAATAATAATAAATGCACTTTTTCTAAACCGTGTATGATTTTACGAAGGATAATAATTTTGAGTAAGAGAGAGTATTAAACGAAATTACATTTTAAATTTTAAACAATAAATCGTACAAGACAAAAGACAATGGTTTAGACCAACAACACGTGTAGATCCTTTACTTAACATATATCAAGGACCCTTTTAACCCAAATTGTTGGGTCACATTTCATTTTCGATAAATCCATTTTTCTGACTACTATACCCTTCTGTCCGTATCCTAAATATCCAAAATTACTCCATAATCATTAAAGGGTATAGCTGTAATATCAAGCCATTCGTAACAAACTGTGCTATAACGATGTATCACTGTCACAGCCGTGACTGTTGCCGTGACATTAGCACTCCCCATCTAACAGCCTCTTTATAATACCCAAAGTACAACATGTTCGAGAAACAAAAGCACAACATATGTGTGTGTGAGAGATGGAGAGCAAGACATGCATTTAGTTGTTTTTTTTTAAGATTGAGTTTGGTGTCTTTGTTGTTCTTGTGTTGTTGAGTCGGTAGAGTAGTGCTGGATGCAGCGGTTCATCGATCTGTTGCTTAAAAATGATAGATGAATCAGAAGAAATCGATCGATAAACCTCTGCATCCAGCGTTCTCCCCTAGTCATTTTATATATCTGTTATCTAATGTTTTTTTGTTATCTAGTAGTTGTGAATTCAAGTCTCGTTCGAGTATTTATAAGATATATTGCGAGATATGTGTGGTTAAGAGAGAAAAAAAATAATCTATTTTAATGTTGTAGTGTGTATTCACTTTGTTATCATCGTAGTGATATTTGTAGTTGCTATGTTTTCTATGTGTTTGTTGCAAGCACGGATGGAAGCGGGGGTGTTCCAGGGTCATGAAACATTCATAAATTTTTGTCTCGTGTTAATTTTGTATAAAAATTTCAATTTTTTATAAATACATCCGGTTACAAAAAGTCAAACATGTAGTTTTATTTGATTATACGTAAATGCACCTGGTGGTTCCATCCCCAGTTGCAATTAAGAGGTGTTTGGTTTATGAAACATAAGCCTATTTGAGCTTATATTTTTATAAGCCTTAATTTTCTAGCTTATTTTGAGACTTAGGGGCTCATATAAGTTTATTATATCATAATAAACTTAAGACTCTCAACTCAAAATATGCTAGAAAATTAATAATTGAGCTTATATTTCATAAGCCTCGATTTTCTGACATATTTTGAGACTTATAAGTTTATATAAGTTTATCATATCATAATAAACTTATATAAAGCCCACAAGTTTCAAAATAAGCCGAAAAATTGGGGCTTATGAAATATAAGCTCAAATCGGCTTATGAATTTGAGCTTATGTTTCATAAGCCGAAACAAACACCTCTTAAGTGTGTTTTAATGGTAAGTTTTGGATTTCATTTGTATTTGGTAAAATTGTGTTTTCAAATTACGTGTTTGGATTAGCGTGTTCTAATTATTTATGTACTTGTTAGTTTATGAGCTTGAGATTGTAGTTTTTTTACGACGCAACATCAAGTTGATAAATCATAATAAGTTCAAAAACATACCGTAGCTTAGCAGCTTTTTCAAACTCTTACCAGACTTGTAAAACAGGCCGATTCAAACAACATCATAGTCATTTTAAGGTTTAATTATCTGATTTTCGTTTTGACTATTACCAGCCTTACGAATCAAAATTCAAATGTGTTTTTGAAAACAAATGTATATCTCTGGACTCATTTGATTTGTTTTGTCGGTTATACAAGTAACTAACAATTACTCTTTGTAAAAGAGATTATCATTTTATGTTACAATGTTGTTTGTGATGTAATCTTAGTTCAGGATATATTATTTTATTACTTTAATCATTGTTTTATATCATGATTATGCGCATTATTTGGTGCTCATTTGATAAATTTTTTAAGTGTTAGATGGTCTCGAAGGTCTAAATAAGCTGTATGCAAAGCTCAATTCACTGTATTATTTTAACAAAGGTATTTTGTATTTGTTCTGATTATTTTAGATGATATATTAATGTGAACCATTAAAATATATTTTGGATGGGTTATGAATCACGGAAAAAACAATGATGTTCTCAGTTGATTATTGTAATTGATCATTGTGTTGGTATGTAGTACTAATTAAACGCAACTTATAATCATTAAAACAGTTTACTCAATAACTTTAGATCAACGAGGGGATTTGCTCGCGCTTTGTTGCAGGGTGATTATTGAGCGTCGTTTTTTGTTAGGTTATCGGGGTTAATTGAACGAAGACTGCAAACCGGAATCACATCTCATAACAATTCATCTATGTGGATGAATTTAGCTGACAACTGTACGAAAGTAACTTAAATCGTGTTTACATACAGAATAAGGTAAGCATTACTGATACAATTTCATTTTACATCTTTGCAGTTGTTAACTGATTGTGAGATGTTTCCGGTCCATCAAAATGAGAAGCTTGTTTCTACAGGCGTAAACTTCTCCCAAAAGTCTTGAAGCATAGCTGTTATAAAAGAAATCAGGAACATATATGTTAGACTGATTTGTTAGTTATAAGCTACAGAAAAGAAAATGCTTTATTATTAATATGCAGGAGGTGTTGCTATCTATGTATTTATCAAATGCACATTAAAAGATTGTTACCACCTGAGTTGTATAAAATAAATGCAATCACAAATTAAGAATAAATGTTACCTCACATTTTACAGGTTATTTGCTTTGGCTTGTTTTTTTGCTATAAGTGGTATGCAAAAGTGGTGGTGGTTGTTGTCATTTCATGACACAGTCTTTTGCTTTTGATTTGATTGAACACTGGGAGGACACATGGTGCAATGGTATGAAACGCAACAGCTAATGAATGTGTGTGTGCGCCTTTGCTTTAGGTAGTAGCATAGTGATTCTGGTTTGATTGCAGCATGCATTATGAAAAAGCAATTGCATAATTGAAAACAAAATCTAGTGGAACCTGTTGTGATTTAATCAGACAGACGTTTTTTTCATTTTTAATTTTCACATGGTGTATGCACTGTTAGAGACAAAATTGTCTCTAATTAGGAAGTGAGCACATTGGCAGAAAACATAAGCAATTCTAATGAATCCGTTAAATTGTGGAAATCGTTGGTGGTTACATGTTAAATACACATATAGTCATAATCTGTAGGATCTAAGCATAAAATAACTCTGCATGAAGTAAGCAGTTTGAAAATCTGTAATAAATCGAAAGGTCATTTGCAAATGCAGGGTTAAACGCATTTGGAAAAAGGCTTATTAAGAAACATCAAGATTTGATGAGCATTGCATAAAAACACATACTGGGTGGTTTTAATTTCATAAAAGGTGTATGCTACTGGGATAGCAAGTTGTTGTTCACTGTTGTGGATAGCAAAGGTATGAGATTTGATAGTTGTTTTTGTCTAAGATTGATAGAGACAAACTGTTAATAGTGAAAGCAAAACTTGTATCAGTAACCATGTGATCTCTTTTTGGTTAGTATGTCATTAACTGTTGGTATTGTTGAAGTGGGGTGGTGTTTTCTCTATTTAAAGGGTGTTAGGGGGATTGTGTGGTGCATTCAGACTAAAAGCAATTCAACTAATGGCAGCGTTACCATTCTATAATGTTTTTATTTGTGTTGACAGAGAGTGTCGATAGAAGTTACCTGAAAAAGGGTCCCGGGGGTGGTCCGTGGTCTAAGCAAGTGTAGTTGTCTCCTTGATTTATCGCTGCCTTGTTGCACTGATGACATAATATGTAGTACCATTCCCTATTTGTGTTTATGCCACTGATTGTTGCTTCGGCGGTGAACCTTGTGCCTTATGATTGTATGTGTAGGTTAAGATGATTTAATCAATAGATTTAAGGGGAGGAGTATGTGTTCAAGAGTTTACCTTGTAGCTTTGCGGATTCTGTTCCATCAATGTTTTCAATGGGAATCCGTTTCTTAGCTTATCTTGTTGGATTGTAAGATCTAAGCATAAAATAACTCTGCATGAAGTAAGCAGTTTGAAAATCTGTAATAAATCAAAAGGTCATTTGCAAATGCAGGGTTAAACGCATTTGGAAAAGGGCTTATTAAGAAACATCAAGATTTGATGAGCATTGCATAAAAACACATACTGGGTGGTTTTAATTTCATAAAAGGTGTATGCTACTAGGATAGCAAGTTGTTGTTCACTGTTGTGGATAGCAAAGGTATGAGATTTGATAGTTGTTTTTGTCTAAGATTGATAGAGACAAACTGTTAATAGTGAAAGCAAAACTTGTATCAGTAACCATGTGATCTCTTTTTGGTTAGTATGTCATTAACTGTTGGTATTGTTGAAGTGGGGTGGTGTTTTCTCTATTTAAAGGGTGTTAGGGGGATTGTGTGGTGCATTCAGACTAAAAGCAATTCAACTAATGGCAGCGTTACCATTCTATAATGTTTTTATTTGTGTTGACAGAGAGTGTCGATAGAAGTTACCTGAAAAAGGGTCCCGGGGGTGGTCCGTGGTCTAAGCAAGTGTAGTTGTCTCCTTGATTTATCGCTGCCTTGCTGCACTGATGACATAATATGTAGTATCATTCCCTATTTGTGTTTATGCCATTGATTGTTGCTTCGGCAGTGAACCTTGTGCCTTGTGATTGTATGTGTAGGTTAAGATGATTTAATCAATAGATTTAAGGGGAGGAGTATGTGTTCAAGAGTTTACCTTGTAGCTTTGCGGATTCTGTTCCATCAATGTTTTCAATGGGAATCCGTTTCTTAGCTTATCTTGTTGGATGTGTTCATATTGGAATTTGCAGATTATGAGTGAGGGGGTTTCCTAGAGTCTGGCTTTGTACATGTATGCTGGTTACGGTTAGAATTCTCGAGTTTAAAGTCATGGTAGTACAGAACTGGAAGGTTAAGTTGTTTACAGTGCACGCGATTCTTCAGCCTCGAGTATGTTCGGGTTCAAGTAGTAATATGTTGTTGGGCTTGCGGCTAGGTGGTAATATGTAGCAAGAGTGTTTTCGTGTATTTTGTGTTTTGGTTGTAAAATCTATAGGTTTTGTATTGTTTAGAGTATTGGTTCATTACCTCTGTATTTAGAAACGCGGCATGAGCTAACCGCTATAATGACTGGCTGCTCCATCTTCTCAAGGTTGGCCTGTTGAAAATGTTCTGCTATCTCGTCTCATAGTGTGAATTTGATGACGTTTCACTGTTAAAATTGTAACTTTGTTAGAAAAAGGTTTTTTTAATTTACTTGTTTGCAACTGATTGTTGTGGATGGTTACTCACTTTAAGGTTTTCAATCTCGATTTTTCTTCGCACGATCTGACTTCAGTTGGGGTCTCCAAAGTGGCTAATGCCGCTCACTAATCTGATGCACCTTATGTAATCTGCAAAAGAGCTGGGATTAGAGGTGTGGTTGTATTAATCGATATGGATACATGGAGTGTGACAGTCATGTATGACTTCTTCTTTTTTACGGCGTAGCAGACTTCTTTTTTTAATAAAGTTTGTTAACATTTGTATAATTTTTTTCCTCATTTGTTGCTCATATTACATTTTTTGGCTGAATTAGTAGTTGACATTTTTTTGAGATTTATTATTTTTTTCATATATTACATTGTTTCTTATTTTTTACACAAAATCAGTTGAAATAACATGGGTTGCACATTGTTTTCTATCAATTGTTTAGTTTGTAGGGCAAGGTAGGATGCCACTTGTACTTGATAAAGCCCATTGCATGTAATTTTTCCCCCTATATAAGAGGGTGCAATATGGATTTTGTGTCACAGTACCTCTTTCTCTCTAAGGTGTTTTCTTGAAAAAAATGGCTAACACATATACACCGTTGCTTCAAGAGCTATCTCGTGCTGCTGGTTCGCATGACACCAAGGATCAGTTTTCAGTGTTGTTTCGAAGAGAAGTTGTTGAAGATTCAGAGAAACTACAGGAGTATCGTAGGTTGTCTGGTGAATTGAGGGAGGCTGTACGGATGAGGGATGGATATATTAATGAACTCAAGATGTCGGACAGCTCTGATGAGGTTCTTAAAAGTATTGAAATAATGAGGTGCATGCAACTTGATGATATGGAAAAGGCATCGCGTTTGTTGTTGATGGCGAAGGAGACTCAGGTGAAAATACATGAGAAGAAAACTTTCATAGGGAGGGGACAGAGGGTTGGTTAGTGTGAGGTGTCTGGTCTGTTTTGAATAAATGTGATGTCATGTGTGTGTTTCTAGGTTGAGTCTATTTTTAATGTTGCTGTAAGTTGTTTGTTTAGAAGCTGTCTAGGATGGTGATTATAAGGTGTGTTCTATGTACGCGTTTGGTATCTTGTACAATAGAATGAGATGTTTTTTAACTAATTTTTATGTGTATTGTTGTTTGGATGTGTTGTTTTTTGTTTAGCAAACCATTTTTATGATTATTATTAGCTTTAAGTAACAGTTTATACTTATTAGCAAGAGTTACTTTATAAGAGATGAAAAATCTATCAGGTTTTACCCATTAAGTGACACAGATGCATGTAGAAGGATGTTACCTGTCAGTACCAGGTACTTCATCTTATAGTTCTTGTCAGGCTTTGGTATTTTTTATTCCAGTTGATTGTAAGAAGTGAATTGAAAATAGTGATGTGGAAACGTTGTGGCTAATATGTTGTCAAAAGTTGTGTATCTACCAAACTGCAGATTTTTTATATTTTTGAGAGTTTGTTGATAGCGACTGGTGGCTTCGCATATTAAGTTGGAGATCTTGTATGTCATGCCAAGTTGTAATTTCGGGTTGAAGTAGTCGACATCTTTCAGACTCATGTTGGCTTCTATGGCGTTGCCCTGCAAACATGTATTCATTGTTATGCATAAGTTAGTAAGTTAAGTGATATTTGTATATAAAGTAGATAGGCGTGTACCTCTCTGTCAAGTAGAATACATCAAAAGGCATATGAAGTCACTTCATCCATTTTCTATAGACTTTAGCTTCTAGTGTTTTGTTCGTTGAGTTTGGTGTTAACTGAGCGATTGTAGATAGCTCCATCTGAGTAGTAAACCTGAAGAAAATTGACGCTGATTTATATGAAAGCATACAATAAGTGTTTTGAGGAGCGTCATAAAAGATTGTGAAGTACAAAGGAAGTGTTAAAAGTAGTGTCGAGAAACATTGTTATGTCATATTGGCTAGTAAATAGGTATTCTTAGATGATAGGAGACACTTAGAACAGAAAAACCTATGAAAACATTTGGTATTTGTATAAGACTTTTAAAAGTTTAGATGTAGTAAAAAAAGAAAAAAAAGATTATTTTTAGTAAAATTTAGTGAAACTGCGGTGTGCATTGTATTTTTCTAAAAAATCTCTATACACTATGTTTTTTGTGGCATTTGGTGGATGATCTTCATCTGACTTAATTAGGATTTTTAAACCATGGAGGGTTGTGGCTCTAGATAATGCTACGTATAGTTGCCCATGACCAAAAATTGGTGCGGGAAGATACACGCCAATCTTAGAGAGAGATTATCCTTGGCTCTTGTTGATCGTTATGGTGTAGCAAAGTTTTATAGGGAACTATCTTCGTTTGAAAATGAAAGGAAGATTTGGATCTTTTTGGTTGAGTGAGATTATGTGAATAAACACTTTTTTCTCGAACTCTAGTTCCCGTGATAATCTGTACTTCAATGAGTTTCGTCATGAGTTGCCTGACTATCATCCTTGTGCCATTGCATAAACCTCCTGTAAGGTTTATATTCCTTAGAAGCATAACTGGTTCCCCGACCTTAAGTTCTAGTCGATGTGAGGGAAAGCCAAAATATTTAAGGGTATTTAGATGTTCCACCGGGTAAAGCATTCTGTATCTGCTCCGTCGTTTCCAACTGGTGTTGCTTCATCCTGGCTTACATAAGTTGTGCTTTCATCTTAGACCATTTCGAGAACTTTTGAGTTTATGGTGTCTGCAGTTTCATTTATGGGACAAACAATTTCCTTCTGTTGTAGTGTTACGGGTGAAGGTGTTTGAAGTGTGTTCTGATCGTAGATGAAGTCAATGAGGCTTAACAGCCTGTTTTTACCGAGGGATGCAATAGTTGGGGGGAACATCGATCTAGGAGGTGTTTTTCAAATCTCCCTCGTCTGCTTGTCCTGTTTTCCTGTCACCGATGTCAAGAAGCCATGAAGTAAATGAGTTTACTAAATTGCGCTCGTCTGCATTAATATTTGGTCTTGTGATCCGCTGATGGCATCAAATAACGTCACTTTATTATATCATTTATCCCATCTGTTTTGTCCACTTTTACATAATTATTGCATTATTTGGTACTTAATTGCTTTAAAGTTGATAAATGCAGTAATTCAGGAGTGTTTTATGAAGGCAAGCTAAAAGGCGCATAATTTGAAGCTAAAACAAAGATATTTGAAGATTACTGAATTTTCACCAATACGCTGTATCCAATTAAATTACTGAATTTTCACCAATACGCCGTATCCAATTAAAGATATACTGCATATCAACGCCAAGACTTCACAAGAAAACGCGTTTGACCAATTCCCAATACGGCGTATCCTTGCTATCTACATACGCCGTATCCATGAAGATAACTATTCGAAGATACAGTAAATCATGTAAATTGGGAATGATATCAAAGATTTATTACGAACGTAGAGCACACTCCAAGGAATCTATCCCAATACGTCGTATCGACCTATCTGGATACCGCGTATCGTGTCTTTTTCAGACACTATAAATAGAAGACTCAAAAACGAGTTTTCAGTGTGTAATATCATATTCTTTATATCATACTCACTAAAGACGAATTTTACAAGAGAAGATCAGCCAAAAAGGTCAAGCATTGATCACGACTCCATAGAAGACATCGTGTAATTTGTACTCTCTTAATCTTTCAATTTCAATTGTTTGATTACGCTTGTATAATTACAATGGTTGTGGGCTAATACCCTCGGGTATTAGCCATCTTAATGAAAGTTTAATGTTTGGTTTGTTTTAAAATTGATTTCTTAATTTATCGTTGATTGTTTAATTATGTTTATCACCTCATACTTGTTTATGTGTTTGAATATGCGACCTATCATTCAACTGGATCTAGTGATACGGACCAAGTAATCTAGATACCGGGATAGCTCTCCATATCGTGTTTCATATTACTGGACCAATAGGATCACAAATAACGTTCTGTCTTTGTCTTTTGATTATGAGCTTAGTTGGACCGGTAGGTGACCCGTTTATGTTTCAGCAATCATGTTTTTAATTAACTAATAAAGATTTGAATAGTGGACTACCAATATATAAAACACCGTCAAACAATAAGTGGGTAAAGTCCCGTTGGGCTAGGGTTTTAACAAGATCACCACTGCTTTAATTCTCTAAGATAGATTATAATTAAACTAAAGGATGCTTTATGCGGATGCGTTAATTATGACATGATTAATTGTGTCTAGGTCTTAGGATGATGTCCCGCCTAAGTCTTAAGAATGATATGCCGCTTCGAGATAAGTAAATCATTTCACTAAAACAAACAAACCAGCATTGAACCGGATTTAATATGGCTAATACAGTTTTCTATCATTTGCTTGTTACCAAAGTTCAACTAATACTAATCCTTCTAATCTTCATCTTTTGTGTTTATTGTGTATTGAATTGGTATTTGTCATCACTAAACCTATGCCAGTCTCTCAGGCTGAACTGTCTATTTCATTAGACAACGTACATAGCATAGGTTTAACCAGTAAATAGACTAATTAAAATACTGATAGAATACAGGATTAAATTTCCACTCTTAGTGTACGACACCCTACTTACCGTGAACTCTATCTTGACCGGGTACACTGCTCCTTAAAGTGTTGTTTTAGGTTTGTCAGCTAAATATAAATGTAAAATTTGATAATCAAATAATTGACCCTACATGACAGCACATCAATAGTCCTTTGTCTCCTAGCTGAAAATAAGAAAGAACACCGTTAGCTCGCCCCAGGGTGTGAGTCCGGTACCACATTCGGCGTGAGAGTAAGTACAATGATTGTGAGATAAATGCGGAAAATGTAAAGTATGGTCCAGAAAGGTGTTATGTCCCGTCCTAGGGAAATGAGCCCTCTCTTTATACTATTTGGGATTCGCTACAAGACATAACCGTGAGGCTCTCTCTTGGTATAATTTGTCGCTACACCTTCCAAAGGAAAAAAACAGTGGTCCTTCCTACAAGGACTGTTACCTTATTGTCTAGATTGTCCTTTGACCACGCCGCTGGCATTAGGGACGACTAATAACTCCGGACCTGATATGTCCTTCGACATACCAGCTTCTCCGGAATTCTAGTGGTGACTCCGGAACTGATTTATCCTTCGACAAGTCAGCATCTCTGGAGCGTTTGTTTGGTTTAGCCCGTGCTAGTTTTGTAGCAGTATCTAAGTTGTATTTCTCCTTCGGATGTTCTGGGGGAGACTATACGTCATCATGTCCCCCGGTCTAGTATCTGCCAAGCTAGCTTTTCAGTGCTAGACTTAAATGTGATTTTTCATCATTAATGTTCTGCTTATGCGAATGTGGCTTGGTTTTTGTCCATACACTTTCTTTACAACGTGTCACGTGATAATTTTCCAACCGTCATGTCTTTTCCTTCTTTCCCTATAAATAGCAGTCTCCTTTTTTTACTTTTCGCTTTACCCCTGCTTTAGTAAAAACACACATCGTTTTTGGAGCTATTGTTTTTGTTTTCTGCCGCTGCTTACCTTGCTCCGGATTCTTTACTTTCCTAGGTATCTTTTTCTTTCCCTCTTACTTTTTCAATTATGGCTAAAAAGATACGAATCTATATCATTCTCGACTCACCCCGGATGACCTAAACGATCTGATCATCAAATACAAAATTCCACATGATCTCCACCCTCGGCTACCCTCAGAAGAATTTGTGATGTCCGAGCTTTCGGATGATGCCATTGGTATTTATCATTGATCTTTGATGTTTCTGGTGTTCGAATTCCTTTTTCTTCGTTCCTCTTGGCCCTTATCAAACATTACAGGGTCCACTTCTCTCAGTTGGGTCCTCTGGGTCTTAATAAGGTTATTACCTTTGATGTGTTGTGTCGGTCCTTGCAGATAAAGCCGACGGTGACCTTATTTAGGGTTTTCCAGACTTTGTACAAACAAAGTGATTATTTTTCATTTTCCAAGCGCCATGCCCCTTCTCCGGTCTGTATTGATGACAACTGTTCTTATATGAAGCATTGGAAGAGTGGCTTCTTTTTAATTGATCGGCGGGCTATTCCGGATGCTATGGTTTGGAGATATCCGGACGCAGATATTGATGATCCAATGCCTGCTGCTGGTTCTTTTAACATGGCTAATGTGCGCCGTCTGAGCGCTCATGTTATAAAGTTGAGGGATATGCCTAAGGGTGTATTGGTTTTGTCTGGGTTGAGTCGAGTTTGGAAGAACCGTTTTTGTGATCCGATGCTTCGGGGTGCCAATGGAAATGGTATAGGGGGTGGGTTGTAACTATTTTATGTTATGTCCTTGGCTTCTGTTGCTTGCATTTATTGTTGTTTTTGTTTTTGTAGTTATGGGTATTCATGATTTTTTCTGCCTTCCTGAGTGGACCGGTGCTGAGGTCCAGGAGGAGCCTCATTTGGATGTTATCCAAACCCTTTCAAAAGGCTTCTTCATTTACTTTGCACTCCCCCAGCTACGGGGCCGATGCTGTTACCCAAACCCTACTCATAGAGGATCTTGCCGCTGGTACCCAAAGACCCTATTTAAGAATCTTCAAAGGCCGAAGCATCTCAGAAGCGAAGGCCTTCTAACTCTGGTGCCACGCTTCAAAGCCATGTTGCTTAAGCCATACTAGGGTCTTCTTGGCTCAATCATCTAGTAGTACTAATCGGCCTAATTTGTTTGTAGGTGACTCTGATGATGAGAGTGATGGTGATGATGATGCTTGTGTTGAGATTCCGTTGGTTACCCCTCTTCGTTTTGCTGCTGTGATCCCTTCTTCAGGGAACCAGGGTCGGAGCTCTGCTGCTCCTACTACTGAAGGATGCTAACACCCGAGGTACATGTTTTTCTTCTTCTAATTTTTTTTTGCCTACTGTGTTTTTTATTTCAGATTCTCAGGGTAAGGGAATTATGGTTGATAACGCTGTTGCACCTACTGGTGGTGTAATCCGCGACAAGACCATCCTCCAGACCTTCCTCCAGACCTTCTCCCTTATTTTAGGATGTTTCCAAGTGATTCAATCATATTGGGACCCTTTCCCCTTTTCCGCTGTTCCTTATTATGCCACATATCCTGGGATGGTGTTGCGGGAACTATGAGTTTACCTCAGAGGAGTGGATGCGTCCTACCGAACCTACTTTCGAATTCTAACAAGAAGGTTTTTATGGATCCCTAACTGTTGTAAGAATATTGTTGATCAGTTTCCTACACCAGGATAGATGGTTCGAGTTGAGGGTTTGGCCGATGATCAATTAACTATAAAGATGAGTGTGTTGCACTGTATGGTGATGTCGCATGGTGGCGAGCTTCTTGCTCGCTATCATGGGCTAAATTAATCTCATCATGAGTATGTGTTATCAATAGATTCTAGGCTGAAGGATTATGAGGAGAAGGTTGCTGGCTTGATTGGGCTGGAACTTTAAGTGTCTACCTTGAAGAAGCAGGTTTCTGGACTAAGATCATAAGCTTGCTAACCTTTCGATGCCTTCTTTTGCCAAGTCCCAAGGGCCAAGGAAGGAAAGGAAGAAAAAGATCAAATATCTTGGTAAAAGTCTGGATAATTTACATGTTGAGGTGGCTCGCCTTTCCGTCGCTCTTAACCAAGCTACTATTCTTGAGGCTAAAAGGGATGAGGAGATCCTTCGATTGAAGACTACTCCTTCGGAGTTTTCGCCCTTCTTCCGGGGCTAATTCCAGGGTTTGTTCCAGAAGTTTCTTGCTTCTAATAAGTTTAGTAGAGTTCAAGGTGAACTCTTATCTTTGGCTACCAGTGCTGGAATTGAGCGTGGGTTGAGTATGCATTGGACTAAGGATGAGTTTGCTGATGTGTTAAAAAAGATGGTTAATTTCATTCCTGGTGCTCAGGAAAGGCTTACTAAAGCTTCCCCCTTTGTTGCTCAAACTGACTATGCCTTTCTTAACAAGATTTTTAACTATGCTTCTGAACCTCTATCGGTTATCCTTTAGCTTGAACCTAAGAAATTGGTTCGTCTGGCCAATGTCCCCATTCTAAGGGATACTCGTGTTTCTCCTCCTATTGCAAAGGAGTCGACCATGACACCTGTTTCCAATTCATTGGAGTTGTCTGCTAATGTTGTCCCTGCATCCTTTGCCATTGCTTTAGAGCAAAATGAGGAGCAGGTAAGCGCTGTGGTTGATGGGTCAGATCTTTGAGATGACTGAGGGTGCTGCCCATTCTAAGTCCGGAGGTTTTTTTGTGCAGGGTACTTCTCATGTTTTGGATGATGTTACTGAAGTGACCGTGGTAGGGTCAGAGCGTGTTTCCTCCGGCCTTACCGATGTTGTTGTGGCCCTTTCTGCTGGTGAGAAAGGTGATGGTTCTGCTTCTTCTTCTACTGTTGAAGAGGTTATTGTTCCCCCTTCCAGGGTTTAGGTTTCTAGATTTTTTCCTTTTTCTTTCCTTTTTTGTGTTTCTTAAGTCCATTTTCTGTTAGGGGAGGGGCGCGTGGTAGCCGGTGACACTATGCTGCTCCCGACTTGGGGCAGAAACTGACGGTTAGAAATGTTTTGTCCATCCAGCGGATCCTGAGTCATGCCACCCACCCGCACCCTACAGCCGAATGGCCTTCTTTCCCCTAGAACTGTAGTATAGCTTGTTCCAAGCCTCCGTAGGATTCAATGGGCTAATATTGCTTTCCGAAGCAAAATCATAACTATCATTGCCCTACCTAAACTTGCCTGGTTACTAGCTCGTTAGGTGTTGTTTTACTTTCTTTGTGTAACCACCGACTACGTTCGGAATAATTGGTATTGCCGCCATTCATACCGGCTTGTAATAGTACTTTGTAATGTAATTTCCTTTTTAATGTAATCCACTATTTGGTACGCCGGTTTGTTTCTCATAGCTTGTTTGTAATGTTTATACGTTTGTATCTAGCACTTTAGCATTGGTTTATGCCCCAAACGCCTTATGTTTTCTCTTGTTATATGTTTTTTGTATGATCCAGACGATCATGTCCGGACTAACTCATATACCGGAGCAAATATTTATTAGCTATGTTCGTATACATTATAGGTTGCTCATATTTCCTTCCCCATTAGTTGTTACATGTTCTCTCCACGGTGTTGTTGTTCATCGGAGTTGTTTGCCCGGAAAGAAGGGATCACTGTGTCTCCTCCTTAGGCCTTATGCTAAAGTTTTCGTGTTTAACTTAACCTTACCATATGTGTTTCATCTTTATGGGGTAAGTGTGTTCCTTTATCACTATCCAGAGGTAGCGAACCATCCGGAACTTACCATGCTTCGTGTTTACATTATTGTTATTTGTCCAACAGAATTTGACTTTATCATGCTAAGGTAAAAATCAAATACTTAAATATAAAAATAGAAGGGCCCTCCGAGGTGAGCTAACACTTTGAAAATGGCTACCTCGAATGGGCTACATAACGCTACTAGATATATGTTACTATTACAAGTTCATTCAGTTGCTCCCACTAGCTTCCCTCGTATACCCTGATGTTTTGAGGGAGTTTGGCCCTCTTACGATATTTGAAACGAGTAATTCTTTGGGTAAAAAGAGTGGGTTTAGGCCTTTTGTAAGGTGAATTCCGGTCTTCATATGTGTCCTCCGAACCTTCCTCGTGCTCAGAGTTCGAGCTTGTTTCTTGATGTCCGGACCTTTTACCTTTGGGTTTGGACCTTTCCATTCTTGATTTTTCCCTGGTTATGCTTTGGTCTTCCAGCCTCCTTGACCTTCTTAAGTGTGTTGGTTCTTTGTTCTTGGAGGGAGTCCCCCGACTTTTACTGGCAGAGCGATTTTGTTTGTGAGTGTCAGATGTGCCGGAGGATTCGAGAGAGAATCGGTCAAAAAAACCTCTTGCTAATGACCCGGCCGGAGCTTCCTTGTCTGAGTCGACGTAAAGCGAATGGCATACGAATGCATCCTTTTCTTCAGACTAATTAGGATTATCCCCATACCCGAACCTTCTTCGATTGTTTCTTTGCCCAAGTATAACCTCTAAGACCTTGGTATTGGGGTTGATTTTACCTGAAGCTTCTTGTTTTGGTTGAACGTTCCCCCTTTATTTGCATCTAGTGTTTCATGTACTTTGTTTCACCTTGACCGACTTAAGAACTTTCCAACTATTGATCCTTCTCCTCCTTTCTTTAGGTTGTAACGAGGAAAAAATTAGTCATATGTCTGTACTCACGGCCCATTTAGCATAATCAACATCCTAATTTGGGTGTAGTCATAAAACAAACAAAACATATCACATTCAAAAAAAAAACAAAATACAAATAGCAAATCATAAATAATCAAAACACATACCAACAAACAAAACATCACAAAAAATGAATTCATGCGTTGTGAAGATCACAATAACATTCTAATGTGTTTGCTAGATTCATGGATCCCTTTTTACTTTATATCAAAAAATATTCAAAGCATAGAAACAAAAATCACACATCCTTTTTTCCGGAGAGTTTCAGTATTTCCTCCATTGGTCCATTGGTTATCACCTTAACCTTATGTTTTCTAAAGATTGCTCTCAAGGATCTTGTTGTGTGAACTAGTGCTTGTACTATATTTTCCATTGGGGTGTAGCATATATCCATTCCTTGTAGTGGTTGGCTCATATAGGAGACAAGTATTTGGATTCCTTCCCTTTCTACCAGCAGCACAGAACTTATCGTCTCATCTTTTTGGCGTAGACATAGCATCAGAATTTCACCTTCCTTTGGAACAACCAATGTTTACAATTTGTTCAATTTCCTTTTTATCCTTTGGAGGGATTCTTTGGCTTCATTCGTCCAGCCAGATCTTTCTATTGTCTCAAATCTCATTCGGACCTTGCGAATGGGGTATTGTAATTCTGCTATTTTGGGATAAATTTGCTAATGGCTGCTAGTTGTAAAAACAAACTCTATTTGATTGGGCTTTTTTCGGGTGGGGCTTTAGAATGATGCCTGCACTTGTCTCTGGGTCAGACTCTTACTCCTTCCTTTGCTACCATATAGCTGAGAAACCCTCCTTCCTTCACTCCGAATGAGGACTTGACCGGATTAATCTTGTTGTTCACTATTTTCAACTTTCTTTGTGTTTCTTCCACGTCTTGAACTAGGTCCTGCTTATTTTTGCTTTTTATTATTATTTCCTCCAAGTATATTTCCACGTTTCGTCCTCTTTGATCGGCTAAAACCTTCTCCATCATCCTTTGAAGTCTAGCCGCTGGGTTCTTTAATTCTTTCGGCATGTGGGTGAAAACATTATACTAACAACTTTCCTTCCTCCGTATGGAAACCCTATCTTTTAATCGTCATAAATATCAATGCCATTCTTATTGGCTGAATTTCCTTCATGAAGTCGTAGGAAAAATCTGTATAGATGTTCCCTTATCGATGCTAGCCCTTCCTTTTCCTCCGGAAAGGGGTACATGTCCTTGGCACAGACTTTGTTGTGGCTAGAGTAATCCACTTGCACCTTCCAGGCTCCATTTGCTAGATTAACAAGTATCGTGTTGGCGACCCACATGAGGTTCCGAACCTTTCTGGTCATCCCTTCCTTTAGCCATCAGAACACCTTGTCTTTCAATACCAATTCTTTTTGCCGACTGGTGGTCGTTAGTCATCTCTTCTATTGGACTACTGGTTCGGTCGAAGGTTAGATCTATTAAGTTTGAATGTTCCATGACGAATCGTGGAACATTTGTTCTTTCTAATCTGGCCCATGCGAATACCTCTATGTTTTCGCAAAACTTTTGTCAATAATTATTTGCCAATCGGGCTGTCCAACATGAGTACCTTACATGTGTTACGTACTGGTCTGGACGTTCATGGATGATGGTGAACACTTCCTTTGTGTCTTCCCTGTCTTATGTTTTCTATTATTTCCAGCTACACCTGGCACTCCTTAATTTAGAGTCCTCGTTCGGTTAGCTGATATTTTTGTAGTATTACTTAGTAATACAATTTCTGCTTAATCCATGGACATTGTTCTTCATGTATGAGATGCCTACTAAGTACCTCCTTCCTGAACCTTACACACAACGAAACCTTAATAGATGGTAGCATTTCCCATAAGCACCCTATTGAATCTAATGTTCGATTACCCTTTGGTTATTAGAGAAATTTTGGATCATATAGAATGGGAGGTAGAACCTACCGCTCCCGAGGCGTTCTCATTTTCGGTTTCTTCTTATTCTGACGTTGAATGGAGAACGACATTTTATTATCACAAACTCCATTAGCACCATTTTACTTCTTCCTGCCCTTCCCATTGTTATCTGAGGAAGATCTATACTCCCAGAGGATATATTTTCACCTCCCAAAAACC
Organism: Tanacetum coccineum; assembly: GCA_026074375.1. Lineage (NCBI taxonomy): Eukaryota > Viridiplantae > Streptophyta > Magnoliopsida > Asterales > Asteraceae > Tanacetum > Tanacetum coccineum. The sequence continues at coordinate 13,540 of BQNB010028416.1, read as the reverse complement.
TACCATCAGAAGCTGCTGCAACTTCTAAGATTCTTGACCTGATTTTGAGCATTAAGTTCTCTGAAGTAATGTTCATACAGATATCTGGTTACTTCCCACGTCAACAAGGAACTCCTCAGAACTTTGGATTACCTCAATTAATCTTCTAATATTGAAATGGGTACGTTCCGTCAAATGATACGGGGGGTTACCGGAAGTGAGTTTTATCTGGTTAGACGCACCTTCTTCTTCAAAAAGGACCCTCTTTGCGGATTCCTCCTTCCCTTATCATGTTTATGATCCTTACACCGTTCCTTCCCTGATTCCTACTCCGCTGGTTGTTCCGACAAATGTCCTTCACCATATGAGACAACTTCCCCGAGGCCACAGCTTCCTCTATATACCTTTTTAACTGATAGCAGTTCGTTGGTGATTGTCCCCTGTCCTCGAGGTGAACAAAATTCTGTTTTTAAGTATTCCAATTAAGAGGAGGCGGTATTTGCGGAAGCACACACATTCCATGGCAAGATCTCTTCGAAATCTTGAATAATCGTGGGGTAAAAGTATCTATTATCGTAGATAAGTTGATGTATACTCCCTATTTTCTCTGCGTACATTTTTCGGGCGAGACCTTTATTTCTAGCTATTCCATTTCCTCTGTTCCCATTGCAAGACGAAATATTATCCCTCTTCTACCTCTTGAGGAAGGAAAACCATTTCTGCTGACCCAGTGGCCTACATACAGTCCCTCCTAATGAAGGCCCCTACTCTTGTGAACATTTTCGCCACCATCTTGATATTTTGTCAATTGAGCTTCATTGGCAATGTTCCGATGACATGACCATGCATAAAAGCTGAGATACGTAGAACCGGAGGAACTCCCTTTATGTGTGAACTTTCGGATTTGAACCGATCCATGAAGGCTGCAAGAGCACCACGCACATAATACTCGCGAAGAACTCCCACTACTACCCTCATCAAATCGATGCCATGCGAGAATTGTCTAAAAGTAGTCTATAGCAAACCTACTTTTGTTTGTGAAAATTCTTCCAAAATCAGTCGGACTTAGTCCTCAAAACTGTCCACATCTTTGTTCATAACAATCATCCAACGCATTTTTCGTGCCAGACCTCCACCTTGGTTTGATGAACATTTTGCACCAAACGAGCAACGGTCCCCCCTCGCTACTACACCCGCAACACATAGAGTTCACAAACAACTCTAGTATCTATCCTCCTAGCGCAACTATGAGAGAGACTTGAGCCTTTCTAGATCGCGCTAACCCAACGGTCAAGACCTCGGCGTGACTCCTATTCATGCGTCGAGAGCGCGAAGACTTCACAGAACGTTCCTACTCTCAAAAACACATGACTAGAATCTGACCTTCTTCTATCCACCTTCTTCGAGAATTTCCGGAACCCTCATATACACCTTCTTGACTTTCTTCCTTGGTTATCTTTGGTCTTCCAGCCATCCTTGACCTTCTTAAGTGTGAGTAGGCTTCTTGTTTCTTTGAGGAGTCCTCATGAACTTTATTGGCAGAGCGTTTTGTTTGTGATGTCAATGTACCGAGGATTCCGAAGTGGAATCAAAATCAAAAAAAAAGAAAAAAAAGGACACTGCTAATGACCCAGCCGGAGCTTCCTTGTCTGAGTCGACGTAGGCGAGCTTTCTTGGTGTAGCTTTCATCTTGTCTTGCTGGTCGTGTTCTTTGATCATGGTTCTTAATACATCAATGTTTTCTTTTATAAAGGTCGAAGAAGGGGAAGGGGTTTTATGCGTTTGCAAGACTGGTTCGGTTGGTCCCCCATGGGTTTTTGTTCCCACGTCCCTTGTTACCCCTCCCCGAAATTCCTCTTCTATAGGTTGCGGGCCAACCATGCCTTCTTCGATTTTATTCTTTGGGTAGATTGGGATGCTGAGTCCCATGGATGGCGCCAAATGTTGAGGTAAATTTACGTGGGCTGATTGGGCTTGGTAAAGTGACCTCAGCGGTAATGAATATCAGGATCAGCTTGGTTCCTCTGGAGCTTAGTCCCTCGTCTCCTAGCTAAAAATAAGAACGAACACCGTTAGCTCGCCCCGGGGTGTGAATCCGGGACCAACTCCGGCGTAAGAGTAAGTATGGTGGTATGAGATAAATGCGGAGAATATTCAAAGTATGGTCCGGAGAGGTGTTATCTCTCTCGTCCTGGGGAAATGATCTCTTAGTTTATACTATTTGAGATTCGCTACAAGACATAACCGTGGGGCTCTCTCTTGGTATGATCTATTGGCTGCGTGTCACTCTAAGAACAGTGGTCCCTCGCAAGGATTGTACCTTTGTCAGATTGTCCTTAGATACCGTTGTATAAGGACGGAAGCTATATAACTCCAACACCTGACTATGTCCATCGACATACCACTTCATTCGGGAGTATCCTAAGTGGTAGGACAATCCAGACCTGACAATGTCCTTGACAAGGTCAGCTTCTCGCGGAGCATTCATTGATGTTTTAGCCCATGCTGTTTGGCGAGTATCTAACTTAATTTTTTGGATGTCCGGAGGGAGACTCAAACCTATCATCAGCCTCATCAGGCCACAAACAACTAAAGTTTACAGGTGAGCAGGCTCCTAAATTTACTACGCTGAATACCGATAAAAAACTAAATGCATAACTTTCACAACTACTGCTTCAAGGTCTTTTTCAATGATGGGTCGGCGACCACTTCTATTACCTGCTTCAGTGATCAAGCAAACACGCTAACAAGGGGTGTCAACGAAGTAGTGGCGGAACTCATGGACAAAAACCCTTTCACACTTCCACCATCTCTGAAACAACTAGAAGGCACCACACATATCTTTCAATTCCATTTTGACACACTGGCCACTTCTAAAAGACCCGATTTCATCCTTGATAAAGTTTTTACAAACCCAATTCTTGCCCTCCCTCCACCTAACCCGACAAAGAAACCCGAGCCATATACCACATCCGAACAACACCAAACCCCACTTGAACCACCAGCTGCACCCAAAACAAAACAAACCCCCACAGATTACCACAAAGAAGAACATGAACAGATCACCAACCCAAACGAAACAGTCCTACCTTAACCCCCAAACCACACAGCCCGACTCCTACAACACCTAAACCTACAATTACTGAAACCCGTACACAGATCACATCCGAAAATCACCAAACCCCACCAGAACCACCAACCGCACCCGAAACAAAAGATACCCCCCAGGATACAACAAAGAAGAGCATCAATAGATCGTTGACCTAAAAAATAAATTCTACCCCAATCCCCAAAACCACTTAACCTGACTCCTACAACTACTAAACCTACAATTACTGAAATCCGCACAAAGGTACCAGCAAACAAAGAACCAATGGATAAAGAAGTTGCACACAGGAAATTACCTAAACCATCAGCCAGAAAAGCACTCTTTGAACCTGAACCGGAAGCTGATACTACTCAAGCACCCAAGAAGCAGAAAAATGATCCATGAATCCAATAGTCGAAGCTTACTTACCGTCTGAACATTTTGTACTCTAACTATGTACCTTAGACATCCTATCCTACATGTACGCAGGCATCATTTTTTGTACTTCATAACAATCTAAGGCCTGATGGTATCAACCATTGATATTATCTATGTATGGAATCTCCTTTATCTACTACTTGTGCTTTTACTCTAATCAACTAGGCATCATGTTTTATACCTCATAACAAATATTGTGTACCTGTACCACCAACTGTTGCTACCTTTACACGTAATATGCCTTCATATACTAAAGCAAGTTCCCGTTTTATACCCAAATGGGTAACCAAAAAAAAGATCATTCATAATAGAACAACAAGCATAAACCAAACATAACAATAACAATATTCTAAACATCATCATATATTAACATCAACACCAAGTTCAAGAGCCACACCAAGTTCAAGAGTTAACAGACACCACTACTTGAACATTAAAAACTCATAAACAACACTTCAAGACAATGACAGACATACCAAAGACATACATAACCATAAGTACTTTAATACTAAGAGTACAGACCCCTAAACACACCTACCAGATCTACTACCTATTTAAATACTACTAAGCGCCTATAAAGAAGATAACCTACACACGCATGTCTTAGTAGTCCCAGCTAGGCCACATCATTCTCCCTCCTAAGCCAAGGAAGTTTGTGTGGGGTTTAATAAAGGGATGGTTATGTTATTTTTTTTTTTTTTTTTTTTTTTGTGGGTGTGGGGGGGGGGGGGGGGGGGTTGGGGGGGGTTTTGGGGGGGGGGTTGTGTTTGGGTTTTTTTTTTTGTGTGGTGGTTTTTATTTTTTTTTGTTGGGGGGGGGGTTTTTTTTTTTTTTTGTGTTTTTGTTTTTTTTTTTATTTTTTTTTTTTTTTTTTTTTTTTTGGGGGGTGGGTTTTTGGTATTGTTTGTAATAGAGAGTGTTTGAAAATGTGGGTTGAGTTTGAGGGATTAATTAATGTTTTATTGTTACCATTTAAGGGGAATTTGGTTGGTGTAATTAGAAAGAGATAACAGGAGGAGTAAGAAGGGTATTTGTGCAATAAAGTATTTTAAGCAACCCGCGTTATCATGGAACCTATACTACGAAACCATACACACCATGGCGTACTACAATCGAATGAAGCAGATCTGTTAAAAGTTCTCCGATGATAAACTTATGAAAAACAGAAAAAACTAAGAGATACATCACAAGTAGTAATAACCCCCCTTACCCCCTTTAATACATTAAACTAACCCCACCAAAACCCACCCGTCCTCCACATTACCCATCGGAGTAGCCACAGTACCTTCCATAACTTCCCACACAGAAGCAATTAAGCCAGAACACAAACCAATGTTGGCTCTTCAGTCAATTTGTTAGACCCTACAATGGGAGTAAGTTATCGAAATCTAATATACGACCCACTGCCTTCATTTGACTTAAAGGGATATAATAAAATATAATCAGGCACAAAGATTAAATGACGTTGGACCCATAACCAAAGAAAAAAACAAAAAAACCCAAAATGGTCCGTGAAAAAAATATTATTGAAACAAAAAAAGCATTCACCAATACATTGCGTAAAAAATTAGCAACCCGACCAACATAGTGGTTAAATTCCCCTCAGGTAATAATCGACATAAAAAATAAAATCCAACAATCTTACTATGGGACAACAAATATGTTTTCTCATTAAGTGAACTAAATATTTACTTTCAAATCAAGAATGAATATAGCAGTCGAATTCAATCACCTTCGAAATGGCAAGAACCCTTTTAGGTGTAAGGGGAAGTTGGACGGATTCATCACGGGCAATGCTTCCATTTTTTAAAGAAATCATCAAGGAATTATTCTTGCGAAAGTGACCGGACTTAAAAAGAAGCAGCAGCTTGCAAAGGAAACGGATGAGAAGGAATATGAATTGGTTGTTGACAGACGTGTATAAACAGTTGGCTATTTATGCTTCCAACTCAAATGATCTTAAAAATAATTATTTGTTATGTCGACGCATCTGGAAACCCCTTCACACAGGTAGCCAAACGCATCGTAGCTAAGTCATGCAGGTTCATGTCGAGTTCTCTACACGCTTTCATATGTATATTAAGTTTACACTGACAAACATCCCGCGGCAACGCGCGGGCTTAAATCCTCGTTCAACCTTAAAAGAAGAACTCATAATTCATAATGAAGATTTGTATACCTTGTTATAATTGCTAGTCAATGTAATTTATGATTGTCAAAGTTTCTAGTCAAAGTAATTTATTATAGTCAAAGTTATTAGTCAACTCATTTATGTTAGTCAAATTCATTTAGTATGGATTCTAGAATACTCCATATACTCCTATATATTGTATCATTGTTATGAGAAATGACTTCTCATTGTGTGCTAAGGTCACACGGTTATTTTTTTTGGTTCGACATAACCCTACCACTCACGCACCTATTTATTGTAATCATGATGGGTCCCGTTCATAATAATACTTTGAATAAATTGCTATCAAAGTTGTTACAACATTTGGACAATTTAAATGTTTCTGGTTCCTCTACTTCATATGGTCCATTAGGAGGCCCTGTTGCTTATCACTCTGGCCTATATGGTTATTATGCACCATCTTTAGCCCAACCGATTGGGGCACCTCTTGGATGTTCATACCACTCCACTCAGCCCAATTCATCAGGCCACATGGATACCTCGGGTCAAGCTACTGTGTTGCCATATACTTTCACCACGGGTACCCTTCATGACCCCGCTTCTGGCGCTTGGAATTTTGATACAGGTGCGAGCTCTCATCTCAATAATTCAGTTAATAGTCTTAGTGAAATTTTTAATACGTGTATGTATCCGTCTGTCTCGGTTGGTGACGGTCATTCTATACCCGTCACTAGTATGGGCCATAGTATTTTGCCAACTCTAACTAGATCTCTTCACTTAAATAATGTTCTTATCACCCCTCATATTTTCAAGAATTTAATATACGTTCATCAATTTGTTCGTGACAATAATTGTACTATCGAATTCGATGCATTTGGTTTTTCCGTTAAGGATTTCCTGACGCGTCGGGTGCTTCTTCGATGCGACAGCACTGGGGATCTTTACCCAGTCACAGCTCCATCTCCTATCCCTCATGCTTTCCTTGTTAGTCAACACACTTGGCATCAACGTCTTCGACACCCAGGGGGTGAAGTGATGCGTCGTCTTGTTTCTTCTAACTTTATTTTGTGTAATAAAGAGAAGCCTCCCGTTCTTTGTCATGCTTGTCAGCTTGGCAAACACGTGAGGCTTCCTTTTGTTAGCTCTGATACTGTGATTAGTTCTTGTTTTGACATTATTCACTCGGATGTGTAGACTTCACCCATTCCGAGTCTTTCAGATTTTAAATATTATGTCTTGTTTATAGATCATTATTCTCAGTTTGTTTGGGTTTATCCTTTGGTTAATAAATCTGATGTTATGTCCAAATTTGTGTTATTTCGTAATTATGTTCGCACTCAATTTAAGTGTGAAATCAAGTCATTCCAATGTGATCATGGTGGTGAATTCGATAACCGTCGCCTACATACCCTTTTTGCCCAAAATGGAATTCAGTTCCACTTTTCGTGTCCCCAAACCTCTCAACAGAATGGGAAGTCTGAACGAATGGTTCGTACAATTAATAATCTCATTCGCACCCTCTTTTTTCAAGCAAACCTTCCACCAACTTTTTAAGTCGAAGCTCTTAATATGGCCATACAATTACTAAATATCTTGCCTTCAACTGCTATTGCTAATGGCATTCCCTACACCCGTTTATATGGCAAAGATCTCAACTACACCCTTTACGCATTTTTGGGTGTTTATGTTACCCTCACCTTTATCCATCTGACAAACTTGCACCACGTGCTACACCCTCAATTTTTTTAGGATTTGCCTCTTCTCATAGAGGGTATCGTTGCCTTGACCTACACACCAACAAAATAATTATTTCACGTCATGTCACTTTTGATGAAACCGTGTTTCCCTATGGCTCCACCACACCCAAAACCACTTCTGCTTATAACTTTTTAGATGATACCTATGATTTACACCTTAATGTTCCAAATCCTACCCTTACCACACCAACTATTGGACAAACTGATCCATTACAACACCAACAACATTCAACCGAACCCGTAGCCCAACAGTCCCCTACCGCGGCCCCACCAACACCCGCTTCCCCATCTTCGGCCCAAATCCATTCACCAGTCCAACAGCCATCCTCCATGGCCCAACATACACCAGTTCAACTTCAATTTTCACCTACGGCTGTTCCGCACCAAACCACAACAGTTTCAGACCAACATGCACCCGCTATTATCCAAAATCCCCCAATTAACCCAAACCCTGACTCGGTTCACCCCATGGTTACGCGTTTTCGTGTCGGGACCAACCGTCCCACTGAGCGTCTTAATTTACATGTGTCTTCGGTCTCTCCTTTACCAAAATCTTATCGTGATGCGTTCAGTGATCCAAACTGGCAAAATGCTATGCGTGATGAATATACTGCGCTTATTAAAAACAAAACTTGGACTTTAGTACCTAGACCACCGGATACCAATATTGTGCGTTGTATGTGGCTTTTTCGCCACAAGTATCTGGCGGATGGCACGCTTAGTCGCTACAAAGCACGTCTTGTAGCGAATGGTAGTACACAATTAGAGGGGGTTGATGTTGATGAGACTTTTAGTCCGGTTGTTAAACCGGGTACTATTCGGACTGTTCTTAGTCTAGCTGCTTCTCGACATTGGCCGATTCATCAACTTGATGTCAAGAATGCTTTCTTACATGGTGATCTTTCTGAGACTGTTTATATGCATCAGCCTCCTGGATTTTGGGATTCTATTCATCTTGATTATGTGTGTTTGTTACAGCGGTCTCTCTATGGGCTTAAACAGGCCCCCCGAGCTTGGTTTTAGCGGTTTGCATCATATATTACTCGAGTTGGTTTTTCTCATAGTCATTGTGACTCATCTCTCTTTATCTACAGACAGGGGATTGATACCGCTTATTTTTTATTATATGTGGATGATATTGTTCTCACTGCTTCTTCTGATGGTTTATTGCAACGGATTATTAGCTCTTTGCATCAGGAATTTGCTATGACAGATTTGGGTCCTCTTAATTATTTTCTAGGTATCTCTGTCACGCGCGATTCTTCAGGTTTAGTTTTATCTTAGAAGAAGTATGCTGTTGAGATTTTAGAGAAAGCACATATGGTTTCTTGTAATCCTAGTCGGACTCCTGTTGATACTGAGTCTAAATTAGGTGATGGTGATCCGGTATCTGATCCAACTTTGTATCGGAGTCTTGCAGGTTCTCTTCATTATCTCACTTTTACGAGATCGAATATTTCTTATGCAGTTCAGCAGGTGTGTCTTCATATGCATGATCCTCGGGAGCCTCATCTCTCTGCTCTTAAGAGGATTTTATGGTATATTCAGGGCACTCTGAATTATAGTTTGCAGTTATTTTCTTCATCTACCACAAATTTGGTTGCTTATTCTGATGCGGGTTGGGCTGGTTGTCCCACCACTCGGAGATCAACTTTAGGGTATTGTGTATTTCTTGGTAACAATTTACTCTCTTGGTCCGCTAAACGGCAGCCAACGCTTTCTCGGTCCAGTGCCGAGGTAGAGTATCGTGGTGTTGCCAATGTTGTTGCTGAAACTTGTTAGTTGAGGAATCTCTTACGTGAGTTACATACTCCTTTGTCTTCCGCTACGCTTGTTTACTGTGATAATGTCAGTGTTGTCTATTTATCTTCCAATCCAGTTCAGCATCAACGTACGAAGCATATAGAGATTGATATTCATTTTGTTCGAGATTTGGTTGCCGCTGGTCAGGTACGAGTTCTTCATGTTCCTTCACGTTATCAGTATGCGGATATTTTTACTAAAGGATTGCCTTCAGCATTGTTTGAGGAGTTTCGCACCAGTTTGAGCGTCCGGTGTCCTCCCGCTCCAACTGCGGGGGAGTGTTAGTCAATGTAATTTATGATTGTCAAAGTTTCTAGTCAAAGTAATTTATTATAGTCAAAGTTATTAGTCAAGTCATTTATGTTAGTCAAATTCATTTAGTATGGATTCTAGAATACTCCTATATATTGTATCATTGTTATGAGAAATGCAAGACACAAATTATATCTCTAAACTCTTTCTTACAATAATTAGGTTGTTGTAGTTAAAGATAAATTTTCGATCGAGCTAAAGTTATACAAACTTTTAAGACTTGTGAGAGGGTTTTAGTGTGTGATTACGTGATGAAGAATTAATTCTTAAAATAATTACATTATTATTAAGAGTAAATTACACCGTTCGTCCCTGTGGTTTAGGTCAAATCCCTATTCTCGTCTCTATTTCTTTTTTTTGCATGAATCATCCCCATCTCAAAACTATGTAACACCGTTCATCCCTATCTCATGTTTTTGGCATGAAACTATGTAACACCATTCGTCCATATCTCTTGAGATAGGGACGAACGGTGTTACTTAGTTTTGAGATAGAGACGATTCATGCAAAAAAAAGAAATAGGGACGAGATTAGGGATTTGGCCTAAACCACAAGAACGAACGGTGTAATGTACTCTATTATTAATTTGTCCTCAAGCATTTCTTAAGTTAGTACAATATTTCGCTATGATTTAACTTCATTTGAATACCAAAATTTATTTGAATACCAAAATTTATTTGGATACCAAGGGACTAATCAACACCCTTCATCTCCTCCATCTTGATATAATGGAAGAGATTAAACACAAAATCCAGTTTCATCTTTTTTTTCAAATATTAATAGCTCTGAAACCGTTAATCGTTAAGCGAAAACAATATACTATCACGACGAGCATTTAATTATCTTTCTATATATATGCACTTTGATATACTTTTGACAAACTTTTTTTCGTTTATTTCACGTTTTTAACGTTTTTTTGTTTTTTACATTTTTCGTCTTTTTTTTCTTTTTTATCGTTGTTGAAACTTGCATGCGAAATCACATGTGACTAAACACTAATAAAATCATATGTGATATTACTGTTAAATCACATATGATATTACTGATAAATCACATATGATATTAGTGTTAAATCACCTATGATATGTAATTCTAATGAAATCACATATAATTTGATATTAGTGTTAAATCACATAGTTTTATATCACATGTGATTTTATACGAATATTAAATTAGTGTTTAATCACATGTGATTTCTTCATTCAAGTTTCAACAAAGAAAAAACGAAAAAAGAAGTTAAAAAAATGTGAAAAACGAAGAAAAAACCCAAAAAAAGTCAAAAAACAAAAAAAAGGTTGTCGAAAGTATATCAAAGTGTCCGTCTATAGAAAGATAATTAAATGCTGGTCGTGATGGTATAATTTGTTTTGTCCAACGATTAACGATCATGAGATATTTAAATTATAAAAAGTAAGTAAATAATAAAATGTTTTTAATCTCAGCCATTGATTTTCTTTTTAAATGGATGGCGGGGATGAATCCCCTAGTATCCAAATAATTTATAGTATCCAAAATAACTCTCTCCAAAACTATAGAAATTTCTTAGAATTATTACATTATTAATTATTCTTATATGCATATAGGGAAAAAATGTTACACCGGGTAGGGGTGAGCACAAAAACCGAAACAAAACCGAAAAAACTAAAAAACTCCACACCCAAAATACGCACAAATTGAAAAAACCAATGGTGGCCGTTTTGACTTTTGAAAAAGCCGAATGTGTGGGGCGGTTTTTGGTTTTATACGGAAAATCGAACCGCAAAAACCACCCCGTCGGCCGCCCCCACCTTTATCTATCTCTCTTTTTTTAACCATAGTATAGTTTTATGGCATTATATAATTGGATTTACATAGTGGTGGAAGGCAAGCGGGTAACAAGCTGCGCCGCTAGCCCTTTTTGGATTGCAAAGCCAATACGTTTAAAAACCACATCCGTGGATCTAGGTGTCATAACATTGCTGTGCATAACCCGTTGAACTCGGCTGAGTAGCTCCACCGCCTCCGGTGCAAGGAAACCAAAGGTATCAAACGCAAAGGGAATAAACACGTGTTGATTATCAATGCATGCTTTCTCGTGTTTTGTCACTTTGCCCGAGGCGGCTTTCAAAGCAGCCTGACCCGCTGTAAAACTCCTACTACTTAACCCTACGAGAGTAGAAACCCCGGTCAAATCCACGCACGCATGTTTCCCTCCAACCCAACCAAAAACCAAAACGTCAGCCGGTCTAAGTGTAGATCTTCCATCCGACGGGTCAGATAAAAAGTTCACAGGTGCTTCTTTCTTGGCGGAGATCCCATCACGCCTACATATGTCAAAAAGGACGTCCCTAACCATATCGTGTCGGTATTTGAATCTCGGGAGCTCTTTACAATGAATCGCATGTTCCCCAAAGGAATCCAAACATGCCTTGCGACAAACAGGGCATATCGCATCAACCGAGAATAATGGAATCATGAGACGATACTTAAGGATAGTGCGATATTCCACTGGTGACATATGTTGACCAAGCCCGTCTATGGGAATAGCTAGTAGAAAATCTTGAGCATGTGGTGCTCGTAGACACTCAAAAACTGCTTTTTGTCTCATAGTCATATCAAAGTGAACTTCTATATCCTTGACCATTCCGCTAAAAACGACATTCGCCAGTGTTTATATTAAATAGTTGACAACTTTCACAGAAGTTAAAGAAAACCTTGGGTTTCGGTTCTTTATGTTTCTATTAATCTTATTAGTAGAAAACTATTTTTACACTATATGAAAACTTGCTAGTTGCTTGTTTTGAACTTTTATTGTTGACGAAACAAGATAAAGTTGTGATGGATCATAACTTTCGAGTTAACAAAGCGGATAATTTAAAGGCTAGAAAAAGACCTAAAAGAAAATCCGAAAAGCCAAAATCAAAAAAACCAAAATCAAACGGTTTGCAATCTTTAAAAACCGAAGTTTCGGTTCAAGATTTGGTTTAGTCAAAGACCGCCTCAAAGTGCCCCTTACTCACTTATTCACCCCCTACCCATAAGCACTATTCATAAGAAAAGTTTATATCCCCATTCTGTTCCGTTAATTGTCCTATTATTAAACCCTTTCTTTTTAATTTTGAAAATTAGTATTTTACCACCTAAATGATAAATAATTACATGTATATATATGACATCTTTACATAAATAGCGCATAAATAAAACTAACAATATTTTTTTACCCGCACGTTGCAACAAGTGCAAAAACACTTAAGTTATAGCTACAAAATAAAGTTTTAACGATATTATGTTTTTTGACATTTTCATATTATTTTTAACAAATAAAGTTTTAACGATATTAATTTAAAAGTGCATAATAGTAAAAGGCATTTTCATATTATTTTTTATTTTTCATAAATCGTGTTTTTTAAAGGGTCAATTATCAAGTTGATCATCATACTTTCCACTATATACTTTTCTTGTCCTATACTTCAAAATTTTACTTTTGTGAACATTAAAGTTTGTTTTTTTACTTCTTTGGGCATTTTGTCACCCACCCAACCAGTAACAGGTTTTTTGTTTTTTTTTTCATACGTGACAGCCATATAGGATTTCTAGAGCTACAAAAGGATAATATTGTAAATTTGGTACTTTTATAAATTAATTTCCTACAATACATATTTTTCATACAATTTTTATTTTTCAAAAAAAAATTGGTTTATACGTTTTTTGTAATTATTTTATACTTGTAATATTACTATGTGTTTTGTAAAAAAAATTGTACTTATTTTATACTTGTAATATTACTATGTTTCAACGGTAATTTGTAATTATTTTAAAATTTTAGTTTATACGTTTTCATACGTTTTTTTGTATGTTTTCATACGTTTATGTACCAAAAATTTTAGAAATATAAAAACCAAAAGTTTATGAAAACGGATGAAAACGTATAAACTAAAAATCTTATAAATAATTACAAACGGCCGTTGAAACAGAGTAATATTACAAATATTTAAAAAAAGGGAAAAAATTATTTTCCAGAAAAATATTTTTTTGAAATAAAATTTTTGTATT